>VDFB02059700.1:0-27899 GCA_007258455.2 Sequoia sempervirens | reverse complement strand
TCAGGATGGCAGGATTTAGCTCTAATACCACTGTAGAAACCCTAGTTTCCCCAAAATCTCTGTTTCTGACTATTTTTAGGTTTTTCTGAAGGTTTTTGGTTTTTTTGCAAATCTTTGAGTTTTGATACAATAAATGAACAATACGGCTTTTCTAGAAATTAATATTAAATTCAATAAAAATGCTAGGTAATCAATGTGCATAGGAAATACAATATGGAATGAAGGCGTTTCATCTATTATTCATCTGATATCAATACAATCAAGATCTGCCAACATGCAATGATGAAATAACAAATTTTATTGTAAAAACCTGGTAAACCAGCAAGTTGAGGAAGGTACAGATTTGGTACGGCTGATGTAGAATGATGCTCTCTCCTTCCTGAAACAATCTCAGATGCCTCCCAGTGTCCTAGCACCCACACAGGTAAAGACTGGCAACCAAAGTGCTAGGCGTTTTCTTCAAGGAAATAACACGCCTTTATGAAAAGTACGGCCCAGGTACAGTTGTACAGCTGAGACAACAATCAGCAATGATTTAAAAAGTACGGCCTCCCTCTGAAGTCTCTGAATGATAAAGAATATGTGCGCCCAGGCAAATAGATGATCTCTGTATGAAAGAATATGCTGAAGCTCTGTAAATGAATTAACTCTGAAGATCAATGATTTCCTCTATGTGAGAAAACCTCTGCTGGCAATAGATCAAGTGATATTTCACACTCTCTGAATTGCTTTCCGCTGGAGATGGCTCGTTCTCCAAGGAATTCGAGTTCAAACCCTAAGGTTCTGTGCTTAGATCAATTTGATCAGTCTCTCAAAAATCCAATAATCACATAATGGCTCAAAACCCAAGGCAAATCCACTATTATGCTGAAAAGTGCGATTTCCTTAATAATAGGGTTTTAATAAAATATTCAACTTTTAATCTTTCAATTTCTCCATAGTCTTAGCTAAATATTTTAATATAAATCAAATGTCAATTTTGGCCCCTTCAATGATGGCGCACCCCTCAATGAGAAATCACTTTAGTTATAAATTAACATTATAACTTTATATTATAATCATTAAATAATTAATATTTAATTAATGCAATTAAATATTAATATCTTCCTCGATACTATCCGATGATCGATCCACTCGATGTCGATTTAACTCAAGTGATTCGACATCGCCAAAGCCATACCGGGTAAAATAGGGTCCCACTGCCACCGTGAACTCGCTAAAATAGCACTCCGCAAAAGTCTCCATTGAGCCAAAATGAAAGACTACCGATCAAACTCGCTAATCAAGCCGAAGCTAAGTTCAAGTGACCCCTTATCCGCCTATCGCCCCGAGGGTCGTGATAGGCCAATTCGTGACTCGAGAGATGTCAATGAAGGGGACATGACATAGACGGAAAACAAAGAGCAGGCCACGCGACCAGAGCACGCGATCACACACAAAAGGGCATTTTTATGCATTTTTATTCCGCCATTTATAAAGTACGCGATTTCTCTGCAAGTCGAAATGATTAAAAACAATTTTTTTAAATGTATGTTTATTACACGACTTTCATTGAGTCCGTTTATTTATTTATTTTTAATCTCACCATTTTCATTGAGTTGATTTTTTAAATTTATTTTTAGTCTATCTATATTGTAGTAGATTGTATTTTGAATTTTGTTTTATATTATTATATTATATTTTGATAGTAATTTATAATGTTTTCATATGAGTAACTTATTTTGTATTTTGCAATATAATGTTTTTATGAGTAATTTATAATTTTTATTATCAATTATAATTTATAATGTTTTCATATGAGTAATTTATAATTTTATTAAATTACTCATATAATATTTTCATATAGTAATTTATTTTGTATTTTGCAATATAATGTTTTCATATGAGTAATTTATATTTTATTATTATATGAGTAATTTAATAATTTTAATTTTAATTTTTGTATGAGTAATTTATAAGTTTATATGAGTGATTTATTATTTTATATGAATAATTTATAATTTTAATTTTAATACGAGTAATTTATAATTTTATATGCCATTTTGAATCCAAGTTTTGATATATATGAGTTGCAAAATATAATAATATTATATTCCAATTACATTAAGTTATTAACTTATAGTTTATTTATTATCCAGTTTTGATCCAAATTTTGGTATATAGTTATAAATAATAAATATAAAATATAAAATAAGATATTCAAGACAAAATGTATAAAATTATAAATTATTCAAAATAATAAAATTAATCTTATTATGATGTGCCTTATTATGATGAAATCAGTAATATGTTATAAAAAATCAGTTTGTATGTGTGTTTTGTAAGAATATTTTAAAAAATTGTGTATTTTGATATGTTCGATAAACTAGCCGAGTTATTGCCGAGTTTTTCCCTGAGTTTTTGCCAAGTCCCAAGTTTTTAAAATTTTTGGGTTTACCGAGTTATTGCCGAGTCCGAGTTTTTCAATTATGGGTACGACCATCAGAAAGGGAGTTTTAAAGTCTGATTTTGAGTCTTCAATCTGCTGCTTTAACCTCTTCAATTTGCTCTTTAAAATCTCTCTCGAAACCTTAGGCAAGTTCACCAAAAATCTGAAGCAATTTAGCTCCTTTTTGATTCCCAAATGAAATCACTTGTGATATCCACTAGGAAAGATCTTGCACTTTCGAACTGGATGTTCTTCGCAATGGTTTTCGTCTTGACAAAGTTGTGAAAGAACGCTGTTCAACCTGTAGTAATTCTCATAAATTTCCAAGCATGAATGCCAAATGACTTCCAGAAGGAGTTTTATTACTTCCTCCAAATAAACCCCACACCAACCTTGGGAAAATAACATTTAATTTAATTTTAATAAAATCCTACTTATGTTCTCATGTAGGCCTCCCACTTAAGAGCAACCTAACGTTAACTTTTAAATAATCCTTTATTTCCCCTAGATGCCATTTTCTAAAGTCACTTTTAAAAATATTCAAAATAACGTAAGTTAAATATTTAATTTAACTTATAACTTTAATGTTATTTAGAATAATTCGCTAGGCCATAAAATATCACCAAATAAACATTAACTACCATAACTAGTCATGCTGAGGAAAAGCATGTGAAAGGGCCAAGTTGGTGTTGAGGTGACTTACTAAAAATGCTAATATTGGTTCAAGTGCCCGAAAATGCTCTAGAAAGTGCTAGAAGGAAACTCCTAAAATCTGGAACTCACGGCCACACAAGGAAAATGCCAAATGACTGAACAATAAGGTCTCCAAGAACTGTGGAGTCCCCTAACCAAACCATATTACGCTATGGGAAACCTGAGGAATAGGCTAATTTGACAACAACTAGCAAATGCTTAGAAAGGGGACATTACAACAAAGCTATATAAATGGTATATGCATGACTCTTGATAATCTCTATTTATTAGAGCAATTATTCATAAGTTCAAAATTTAATAGTTGGCACTTGATGACAAATATAGACAATAATGTTAATTTCTTATAGTTTAATATGAATGAGGAGTTATGGGTCTTTGTATGGGAATATGAGATACCAATGCACTATTCTTCTAGGGTCAGGCATGCAACCAAAAAGACCTTGTTACAAAGGAAGCTTTTGACAAAATTTTTAAATCTGTAAATGTTACTTTAAAGGATATTGCATTATCTCTTTCCTCATAAATTAGAGATTGATTCCTTGAAGATTAAATTTTTGAAGCCATGCCTATTGTGTATTCGCATTATTGGATTAACTGTCAACTACTTTTTCATAACAAGATAAAGGCTTTGGCCAATCAAGTTTGCAAAAGTTTAGAATTCAATGGACAACATATACAAGGAATTATAAATTAAATCTAGGCTTATAGAGCAATTAACCGATTTTGCAACATCAATGATGAAATAGTTTAAATTCATCAATAATCCCTTCCAAGATAGATTTATAACAAAGCTTTGGGAAATTTTAATTGAAAGCAAAATATTTCCCGGTTTACTATTAGAGTATTTCAAACTTGCTAATCTGTGTCAAACCATGATAGTTGGGTTGATGGGAAACTGATGCATGCTTCTGCATAGTGACCTTACAACAAAGTTGCATGGACACGGATACGGATACAAATACGGATACAGTATTGGATACGGATATGGCCATTTTTTAAGACCCCCAATATGGATACAGCTGGATACAACATTCATAAAAAAAACAGATAGATACATTTTCTAAGTTATTAGAGGAGATTTTCATTACTTTAAAAGCAAATAAGAAAATATAAATTAAAATAATATTAAAATATAAATATTAATTATTAAGTAAAGAATAAATAGTTAAATATATATTAATAAATTTTATTTCTATTTGAATAATAAGTTTTTTACTTTTTAAAAATCTCTAACATTTAAACAATATAATATAAATATAAAATTATAAACAATTAACTTTTTTAAATTTGTAAAAATTAAAACACCAAAAAAATAGTAGAGTTGTATTGGAAGAAGACTTAGAAAAATGGGTTGCTGGAATAGAAAAACATTTCATTTGTCTTCCTCATTTGGTGTAGGTTTTATTTATACAAAACAAAACAAAAAATTGCATGATTGAAGTTTTTTAAGATAATATTTTGGAAGATTCAAGTCAGCTTTTTTGAAAATCAAATCACATAGTATCCGACACGGCTGGAAAATCAAGGTTTTTTGGGCACGTGTGGGTACAGTATCCAACGTGTATCCGTGGCGTATTGCACAAGTATCCGTATCAGATATGGGAGTACGTGTGCCTAGGGAGGGGCAGGGGCGTATCCGGCTACTCTGCCTTACAGTTATCGTCTTTGCTATAGGTAGGCATCTTTTGATTTTTTGATCATTAAGATTATTGTTCTGGTATTTTTATGATCTCTTTATATGGAATTGGTGCTTTGGATGGTTTATTTAATCTCCATTATTATTTTGTAGTTTAACTTTTGTATTTACTATTTGCTGGTTTGGGTTGGTTCCTACATCTTTCGATCTGTTAATGTGACTTAGCTTATCCATCCCTATATATTGGTATGTTGGCACATTAAATTCTGCAATAGCTGATATTCATTGTTTGAGTATTTCAACAAGGCTTTTGACATCCATTGTTATTTAGTTCATCATACCTGCACTTCTTGGCTTCTCCAACTGCCTATTTGTTTCTATCAAATTATTTCTTGCATTATGCTAATATTTACCAGGAACCCCTAGTATAAAATTGAGGATCACATCCCTTCCCTTGTGCCCATACTTGAAAAATTTGGTCATTTCATTTAAATATAATATATCTAGTACTCCTATTAATTTACTAACGTATCCTAATTTTAATGGTGAATCTGAACCCACACCCCCATATCTCTAGGTAACAATGCGTTTGCTTTTATAACCCTAAATTATCTGTGTAGTTGGTGCCTACTTTTTGTTTGATATGGGTAGTGATTTTGTAATGTCCCCATTTTGGAGGTAGTTGATTTAATTAATTTAGTTGTCCAAAATAATGATTATTTTTATGAGGATGACAAATTAGTTATTTTAATTAAATCAATAAGTGGTATTAAGTTAATTAATTATAAGGTTATCAAATAAATCAAAATTATAAGGTGACCTTATATTTAATTAATTTAATAAAGTGACTTTTATTTTAAAATATATTATATAAAGTCACTTAAATAAAATAAAATAATATTCTAGAAGCTTCTGGAGAAATTGATAAAAAGGAATAAATAGACATCTTGGGCTTCATTCTCAGGAGGCAGATTTGATGTTGTTGTTGTTTATTGTCAATTCATCTTGTCATAGGAAACGAAAACTTCCTATTGATAGCAATTTTGATGGTGTGAAATATCACCTGAATTATTGCAGGTGAGGGAGAGGTTACTTCAAACTTCTCATTTGTGCTACATTGCAAATTTTGTGGCCTTTGGCCAAATTTGAAGATAGAGAATTCATATCAGCTTATTGAGCATTTTGGGAAATTGCAAATCAGCTTGTTGAAGTCTTATTTTTGAGGAATCGATTTGAGGTTATAATTGGTGGTTTATGATCATTCATTTTGGCATTGAGAAAAGACAGTTTCATTAGGAAATCTGGGCGCATATCTTCAGCCAATTCCCAGATTCGATTTTGAAGATAGGAGCATAATAAACTTTGAATCAGCTGGGAATAAAGACGCAGATTCTCAAGGATATTAGCGCTGCTCTTTGATGCAAGATCAGGGCGATTTGGAGGCATTGCTGATATCACATTTTTAAGTCATTACAGACCTGAGACCCACGAAATTCACTCATATCAAGGCAATAGAGGAACGATTTCATATGGTAATAAGGGCGCTGCTTTTCCAGAAGTATGGCAATGGTATTTGATATTGAAGAGAGGAGTTTATAGTTACCATTAATTTATTCCATCTCCTTTTAGTTCAAAACAGGGGTGGCTAATGAATTGGTGCGATTTCCATGTGGAGGCCAAGATAAAATTCAATAAAATTTATGAGGCATTGTTGGAAGGTAGGAAATCTGAGTGCTGCAACTTTGGAGACAAATTCAACAAGACTAAGGAGGATTGAACATTTTGTCCAGGCTGCTAACAAGATCAGGTTTTACATTGTCACCACTTTGAAATAAGGAGTCTTAGTTTAGAGTCATTATTTCATGTAAGGAATAGCGCTGAATTTATCAGCATCATTATTATTGTAATCTCTTTTAAATCTGCACAATCAGATTCTTCTTGTAATGCTGTCATAGTCCAAGAGGATAATTTTCAGTCAGAGATTAGAATCATTTAAGTTCAATCCATCACCCTTCATTCTCAGCTTTAAGGATAGTGGATGCAGGCATCAGATTATATACTTTAATGATATCAGGTTGCTCAAAAGTTGTTTGCTATTATGTCAATTCCATAGCAGAATGTAGCATGGATGGTAGTTGTTTGTAAAAATGTTCAAGACATTCTTAATGTTATTTCAGTCGATTGCATTCATTAGCTTACAATTCCAGACAATTAGAATAGTTCCTTTTCAATCTATTTGCAATATATCAAGCATTCCAACAGGCTGGAAATCAAAACAACAAAATCAGACTTTATATGCCAGTTGTTTGACGAAATGACCCAAGTATATTGAAGAAAAAACCAGGTCAGTTTGGGTAGGGTCATTACAGATTTGTGCCTATCTTACATCATTTCTGTTAATTGGTTTGCAGTTTCAAGTCTGGGTCTTTCCTTGCAAGAAGTTCTGGTATTATTTATGTTATAATTCATATGATCTTCTCCACATGTTTCCTCCTGCAACCCTAGTTGGAGAGACTATTATTTCCAATTTCTATTATATCTATTATTGAAGATGTTAGGTATGCCATTTTTTTGAATGATTCAATTGCTATCTAACCAGTTTGTGCTACTGGTATATCAAATTGCTCCTGCTAATTGTGATTATCTGACATCGATAATTTGTTTGCCTGCTGTAACCAGCAAGCATAAAACTGGCAGATCCTACGAAGCCAAAAACTCGTCGAAGAATTCTGAAGATCCCCTTACTCCAGCAAGTAACAGCCACAATCAAAATGAAGTATCCTTGAATGACAATTATATCTGCAAGGAAAACCTCAGTACTCCACAGCCATGTGTAGCAGCTATAGACAGCTTTCAGTTTCCAGATGACAATGTGGATGCCAATTTTGAGAATATTAGGGTTCAGAGCATGCTGCAAGGATCGAACCATAGGAGTTTTGAGAAAGTTTCCTTGAGCTGTCCTCCTTTGGGAAGGGCTGCACGTAAAAGGTATGCTGTCACCAAAAATATACGAAATCAATTTTATGTTTTATGTTATGTGGAATTAGATTACAATCTAATTTGGATATAATTAGACTATTATACTTACACAGGGGTATGAAAATTGAATAACCTAAATGGCTTCCTGAAAACATAAACCCAAATAGTTATGAAGTTTAAACCTTGTTTGTAACATTGATGCCACTATATGGTGTGCAATTACAAATAATTTTGCTATGCAGGAATATGTGAGTTGTGCAGCAACATCCATGTTCATTTTGATTTTGTTATATGTTCTAGTAAGTTTCTAGTATGAAGAAGGAAGGAGAAGGGGTCATGTATTTCTGTGACAGCTGGGACTGGATGCTTTTTTTAGTGGATGACAATTAAAAAAAGGGCTAAAAAAAAGAAGAAAATTTCAAATACTCATATGATAAGTTTTAGATTTAACAATAAAGAATGACAATATTAAATCTCCTTAGAATTGATAATAGAATAATGACATAAAAAATATACTAGCAATCAAAAGACAAGAAGTTAACAACATTCCGATATCTGTATACTTGATATTAAAGGTGTGGAAATGAACGAAATGACTGGAATATATAGGCTTAAGGAGGCACAAGTGTCTCAAAGGAGAGTAGTAAAGTAGAGATTGATTCAATTGTAGGAGCGGAGGTGTTAGGTGAGCTCATCTTGATGACCAAGTGAACTCATCTTGGGGAGGGTGATGTGGTAGTTAACTACTGCCAATCAAGGAGTTGAATGAGGTAGAGGTGGCATGTGCTCCCATCAATCAAGAAAATTACATGTGCTCTTGTTTCCCAATTTACCTAAGTAAATGAATAATAATTACTTAAGTAAACTTAAATATGAGGTGCAATAAATAAATAATTACACCAATTATAAGGCATTCACCATATTCATTACATAACCATAATATGAAATATTAGAGCTGAATTTAGAATTCAAGTGAGTCCATATGAATTAACAACATTACAATGTGTAATCATTTGGGTTTTATTATTAATAAAATGAAAAGGCCAAACAGCTATAACTACACAATGACAAAATGTAGGCAATTAGATATGCTACAGCCATGCCTCTGCTCACGTTTGCCTAAATCAAAATTAGAATTTGAATCTAGTCATTGCCAATATGAGGGACTGCCTCATCCAATGGAATCCTAATAATTTCTTCTTGTGCCTCATCAATCTGTGTGGCATCTTTGGGATCAACAAGTTACTATGCAATCTGAGTTTGTTGATACTTGAGAGTGTAGATTTTGAAGTCACAAGGCACTACTATGCTCAACCACCAATATCTCTGCTCTTTGAGAGGTAAGCTTATTTCTCTTGATTGAATAAATGAAGGTGTATGTGGATCAATTCCTGTCTACAACAAAGGAATTGATAATTTATAGAAGGAGGTGAATGACAAGCATTCTCAACTTTGCTACATCTTTGCTAGGCCATGTCGACTATCTAATTAATAGGGTCAGTTGAGCTAATGTAGCTATATTCTTCAGCTCGAGATTGCTAAATATTGGACCCAAAGATTCACAAGGCTAGCGATCGTGTTCAAAGCTATGTTGCCTCCATATTTTTATGCATCTTTAAAAGGGCCTTAATTAGGCTTTTATTCACCTCTTGATTATTAGGAAGCACTCTTGTAGGCCTTAGTGTAGAGGATTTGGGATTTAGATTTTTGGCTGCCATATGAAGTGGGGTGTTTATAGTGTTCCACAATTGTGTCACAATGGGGCTGATATGCTCCTCATAATCCCAAATGAGGATCCTTGCAATGTATTGCTTGCTTCTGCTTGAGCATGCTATCAAATGTCTTTTAAATCTCTCCAAGACTAGGAGAGTTTGTATCACCATATCTATTGACCCACATGATAGGTGGGATGAAGGAGCAAATTTCTTTGCAAATGATAAAAAAAGAGACTTGAATAACAAAGTGTAATGCCCAAAACCTTTAGTTGTTGTGCAAGAAGCTTTTGGTTGTTGCGCAACAAGTCTACAATTGCAACATAACAAGTGAATGCTGATATAGAAATTGAAAATAATTTACAAGTTACAGTCATGAAAAAATTTAATAATTTAATGAGTAAATCGTAAATCCCTTACCTCATAGTGGACCACCAACTATCATTTCAGATCTTTTGCTTCACACATATTCCTTTAGTTGTTTTTGCCTTTGGCCATCTACCCAATGTAGTTTTGAGGCTCTTGTCTTCTGCTCCCTGCTATTATCTTTCTTCGTCTTCTCGCAAAATGCAAAAAGACAAAATGAGGGAGTTTGTTTTTGTTTTTAGGTGTTAGTGTCTTTGTTTTAGGTTTATGTTTTTAAAGGGTTGTGGGGTTCCTTGTGGCCCTGCCACCCTTTTTTTTCCTTTCCATTATTTATATTTTAATTATTTTTGTAAGATTTTGTAGGCTTGGCCTTAAGGGACAACCTTAGAGATATCCGTCTTTGCATCCGTCGGGTGTTCTTGGTGTAGAGACAGGTGGAAATTCCTTTTGGACACATCTCTGTGGAACATAGATTTTGTTACTTTGTATTAAATTAATAAGTCAGTTACACCTCAGTTATGCTGCCAGCAGTTATGTGATAGTTTTGCAAGAATAAATAAGCAATTCATCACTTACACATCATTGTGTAGCAGGTAATTAAGTGGCAATTGTGCATTAATCAAAGATAAAGCCAATTGCATGACCTTTATATTTGAGGAGCAGAAAATATGGTCTGCTAGAAAATATTGTTAAATTTGCAGAATCATTATAGACCATTATATTTAGTGTGCCACAACATTTGGAAGAATATCAAATCCTTGCCAGCGCCACCTATATCATTCGGGTGGAACAGTATCAGTCATTATTCTGTACACAGTGATTAATGTGATTGATTTGTATGAGGTTCGAGATTATTGAAGGCTGCTACGATTTCCTTTGAGGGTTGTGATATTCTTATAGCTATTGTATGCCTTGCTAGAAGCGCCCTGCTACATTAGGTGACACCATATTATTAATCGGCCAAAGAACCCCGTGATCTATTGGAACAAAAGGAAAGTGCAAAATCATATATCTAGAGGAAAAGACAAATTTGAATATTCTGTAGTTGATGTGGGAATTGCAACTCTCAGTGCCATGCCATTTAAAAAGGCTATCGCATATTTGAGGAGCAGCCAATCCTTGACCTATCACAACCCTGTTCACAAAGTCCATCCTTTCAAATTTGCAAGAGTTATATGGTCTTGAAGCTGATGTGGAGAGAGGAGAAAGTCAGTGGTCTGCAGAATCAGCCAAGGTGCCGTGGTAAATTTGAAGGGAGGTGCCGTGTATCTTTGGAGACTACAACAGAAGAATTTCAATTCCACCTTCTTTGTCTCTTCTGGCATTAATTTATTATGACATACTTTGACCAGGTCAGAACACTAAATTAGACATTTATTAAATGTTCTATTTTGTCAATATGCCATTCTGGAGAATATTGAAATATTCTGCATAAAATATATATTTTCAGAATTCGGTCAATGGATCTGCAAATTAATAGGGTGCTATTCTGAGTTGAATATTTGAGTTTAATAGAATTGTTCAAATTATTTGCAATTCTGGAATTTGTATCTTGGTGACACCATATTATGTTACTGTTATCATTTTTTATGCTGATGATGAATCAATGTATATGCTGAACCATTGAGAATAGTGAAACAATCCATGTGATGAGCTTAAACAATTGGAAATAACTCAGATCATGCCAATAATTTGACACCATGCTTGCATTGTCAAATTGTATAATGGTGAAAATCTTTATCAAAGATGTTAGGGTTATTACGAAAGGAGGCATATGATGCATTACTTGGGCAAGGATGGCTGATTGCCACCAAGGCAGACCACAATTGGAAATGAAACACACTCTCGATCAAGAGCGACGAGAGGAAGTACGTCATTGATTTGAAGAACTAGGCTGTGAGTAAAGAATTGGCATCCTTTGGATCGGAATTCGACAGAGGAGAATCAAACGCAAACTAAGGAAGAAAGGCTATGGAACAAAACGATGAAGGCGTACTTGAACTTGAGAGTTGCTTAGAGGACGAGACAAGACAAGTTCTCTCAGTGGTCTGTTTGTTGGCAAATGGAACACTGAGGTGTTCCACCTAGAGTGCAACATGCTACAAATAGGGGAGATGAAGGAAGAAGAAGACAAAGGTACGAATAGTCATACATTTTCTGCCAAGTATGAAGAATATAAGGAGTGAATAGCAAAACTGGAGGACACGGTAGCCCATAAGTTGGAACTAGACAAATCAATCAAGTATGAGGAGCCAAAGGTGAAGAAGGTGAATGTGGGAGATGAAGACAACCCAAGAATAATTATGGTTGGCAATGATTGGCGCTAAGTGTTGGAGGTGAAGGTAAGGGGACGTAATGAAAGGGAAAGCTAGAAAAGAAAATTTGATGGCCAAAAGATAAAAGGAATAAAAAATAAAAATAAAAAAATCGACGGAGTTGAAAATGATTAAAGTCCCTGAAAGTGAAAAAACAAAAAATTTAAAAGATCAAAAGGAAAAAAATATTAAAATGGAGAATATGAAAATATTTCAGGAAACAAGTAGAAAAACGAAAAAATTTAAAGTGGGGAAATTAAAAAATATTAAAGTATCCCCAAAAGGAAAAAATAAAGTACAAATCATAGTGCAGCCGCTTGAATCAAACAAAAGCAAGGCGAGTTTAAGAACACACGAAACACCATTTCATCCACAACCGTACCACAAAGGAGACGGGAGAGAGTGTAGCGAATGCAAGGAGAGATAGTAAGGAAGACATTTGTATGCCAGTCAGGGATCATCGTACGACAAGGTACAGAGAGAACCATATGGCGTACAAAAAACAAAGGACAACTAAAAGTGAAGATTGTATAACGTGAGGTAGTACGATAGTTTGGAGACAAGGTAGTACAAACCAGACATAAGAAGTATGGCAAAGACAAATTTGCATCGTATGGTCATCTGTATGACATAACTCGTACGACCAAAGAAAATCACCAAAAAGTACCATCATTGGCATAGTTGTACGATGACAGTGCAAAAGGAAGGAATTTGTATGAAGATTTGATGAAGGTGTCGTACGACAAAGAAGGAAGAACTGAGTATGGACCATATTGCATACAACTAACAAATCACTACAGATCGTACGATGTACGATTGATACAGGATCATTGAGAATGAACGTTGTACGGGGTAATGAAGAATTCATACAACAACGTTTGGTACCATGAAGAGATACAAAAACGCTAGAAGGAAGCCGTATGATAATCAAAGGTCAGACTGTACAAGGGAAAATTGCATAATAGAAGTCAAACGCATAGATCACTGTACAAAAGTTAAAATTGTACATAGTATGGTTGAGAGTTCAATAAAGGTTATATTTTTACATCATATGATTGAGAATGTAGTGATTCCTGTAAGGCGTAGACCAAACAATTTTAGTGTACGACTACAAGAGAAAATTAGAAGTACCGTACGGTGGAGAAATAAGTGCAACATCTACATTGTACGGCTAATGGATGTTGTGCAAAGGAGGCATTAGAGAGTACGTCGACAAGTTGGATTAGAGTATGACGGTAGGTTTCATAACCATGCAACCAATTAGGCGGTTGGGGTGCATCGTCAAGCAAACAAAATTCCCAATTGCACGACAATCAACGATCATACAGTAAACACCTTGAAAGCTCTAATTTTTTGCTTGGTAAAGAATATTTGGAACCTCTTCAAAATTCATGAAAATGATGTACGCTATGCAGATTTGTATGGTTTTGGAGGTCTTAAATTGGGCTTAGTGGCGGGGGCTTCGCCCCTCGACCTTGCCCTACATTCCGATAGGGAGTGCACCAGGGGCGCTGCCCTTGGACACTGCGAGGGGTGTCGCCCCTCAACCTTGTTGCGGGTGTTGCCCCTTGACCTTGCTGTGGGCGCTGCCCCCAAACTCCCATCGTACTCATTTGAATTGCCAAATCCCAGTGCAACCAGCTATCACAGTACAACTAGTGCTACCATACCCACATCTTGAAGAGTCAGGAGAGGAGTCCAGTGATGAATCCAACTGAGTGTACATTGGGATCAGTGAGCTAGATGCCTATGACCCTTGCGGTACAGTCCAAAGGTACTTGAGTGAGCTATAGCGGATGGCAAGGGTAATGTACGAAGTGAGGGAGATAGGGCAAAAATTAGTCATCGGGTTTGATCCCCTAGTGGCACAAGAGGTCGAGAGGATCCTGGCCTTCATGCAACACAGATATGAGAGTTAGTTTTCATTGCTTCATTTCGCGAGGATGGCCATGGTGGAGATGTTGGCCGCCTAACAGCCAACCCAACCCGTTGTAGTCGGGAGGCATGGTTGAGTGCTTACAACACTCCATGGGATGGAGAAGAGCTACAAGGATGTGTTTGTCTGATGGCGACGCCATACGCTTTCCATTGAGGAAGCGAATGAGGCGAGGGATAAAGCACTGGCGTAGGTAGAGAGTAGTGAGGTAGAGGTAGTGGATCAAATCCGCAAGTTGTAGGAGTAACTGGTTGAAGTGAAAGTGGGGGTTCAAAATTGTTAAAAGTTGAAAAACCCAGAAAATGGCTAAGTTTGAGGGAAGTTGGCGCCCTTGGAGAGAAAGGGTGCCCAACTTGTTATGACTTAGTTAAATTTCCAAAATTTCAAAATTGCAAGTTGAAGTGAATGTCCAAGTTTGGTGCATGAGAAGATTTTAGGGTTTGCATGAATAAAAACAAAAGAAAACAGAGTTATTTCAAACCCCAAGTCTATTTAAGACGTCTCTTCAATGCAATTTTCATCATTATTGTAGGTGGCGTCCCAAGGTGAAGAGTGGAGCAGCAAATTTGAAGTGTAATTTCAAGATTCAGGAGCTCAAGGTCGCTGATTTTCATGAATAATTTTCAGACTGGCAACATAAGACCTTGCTTTTTCATGCTTTTTTCATCTAGAAGATCAAATTTTTGAAGAAGGTCAAAGTTTTTCAATTTTCAGGCATCTGGGTCTTTTCATCTCATTCTTCTAAATAATTTTTGAAGATTTTTATCAAGTTGCAGCAACTGCTTTTTCCTTGCATGTTAGTGAAATCTTCAGGGTTTGCAAATTTTGATCATTTGGGTCCTCTCAAAACAGTCTTCTGAAGAAAACCCATATCACAGTTTTTTTCAAGAAAATTTCAAATTCTAGGGTTGGCTGCTTTTTTGATCAGCCCTCAGTGTTTTTCAAATCTAATCAACTGTGTCCATTTCTAATTGTATTCTGAACAAAACCCAAGTGCCAACTTTTTCAGTGAAAAATTGAAGAAACTAGGGTTTGTTGCTTTTTCAGTCTAAGTTCAAAATTTTAAGAAACGCACGATTTGGGTTGTCTTGCAACGAAATTATGATGATACCCATCGAATGAAGTTGTCTTCATGGAATTCTTAAGGTAGGCACGTGAGGGCCATACAGTCTTGAGGAACAGAAAGAAATCCGCTTGTGGTTTTCCATTGGGGTTGGGGATCTATACATGCAGATCAACAGCAGTTGCTAAGACCATGGGAGATGAGTTGGATAAACTTGGTCTCAAGCCTTACAGCGAGGGACGATCATATGACCCTCATGGCGTCTATATTGCCTGACTGGAGAAGAACTATGATCATTTACCCGCTCTCGAAGATTTTTGGGCAACTTGTAGGGATGACTTCGAGGTGTAGAGGCGTAATTATATTAGGCTCACTCTTCATCAGATGAAAGACTACTTATCGGAGGACATTGAAGGGTTATTTGATGATGATGAGGATGTACTTCTTCCGCTGTATGCCCAAAAATGAATTGAAGAACAACCCCTTCCAAAGATCAATTGGGCCAATAAGGAATCTCTCTCAGTTGAAGAGAGGGAAAAACAAGTCCTTGAGCACAACAAAGTTTTCCTAGTCCTTAAGAGGAAAAACTCCATTCCAGCAGCAGAGCCGCCAAGGACACAATCATCACTTCCATCTTCTTCCAGAGCACAGTCGAAAGGGAAAGGCATAAGTCAGTCTCAAGAAGGTGTGAAGGGTAGCAGATCAAATAAAAACGTATGAAGAAGGTTAGATTTCTTAGGAATCAACCCACAATTGAAGCAAAAGCTCCTCTTGATGAGCCCGTACCTTAGAAGGAGACAAAGGAGCTGCCCTTAATGCATGATTCCATACTATTGACAGGGTCTTCACCATTGAAGAAGATGAAGAAGATGCAATTGTACCTCCCAAGGAAGTTAGTAAAGATACTACCGTATCTTGGCTTGAGAGCTCCTTGGGAAGGGAGAGAAGAAGACCTTGATATCAGGTGGATTTTGAGAACCTTGATAGTATCTATTAGGAACCTCCTAAGAAGAAAGCAAAGAAACAAGTTCACTTTTATAGGAATTTTGATGGTGAGATGGTCATGGAGACTGCCATACCTCCCATAGATAAGAACAGAGATGAAGTTGACATGGATGACTTCATGATGGTCAAAGCTAATCTTCGTAAAAACACCAGGCATGCGGATGTCAGTTTGTTCAGAGTTGTGTCTAAAAACCTTCAAGAAAGAGTGCTCAAGGATGGAGAAGACAAAGCAGCCCTCAAGGCTGAATTACAACAATTCAGGCTTTATATTTCTAACCTTGTCCATGGCTCTTCACAGTGTACTCAGTTGCTGCCCTAGGTTTTAGAGACACCAGCTGATCATCATCAATTGAGACAGTTGGTATTATGTGGGAAGGAAACTCAAGAGTGGATCAAGAGTTTCATCGTCAGAGGAAAGGAGATCTTAGCACAAATTTTTTCAGTTTAGAGACAACGCTCATGCAGTACGTCAAGGTATTCAAGGGTTTGAACAGTCAATGGCAGAGGTGAAACCAAGGCATGAAATCATCATTACTGATTTGGATACAACCTATGGTTTAGTAGTCTTAAAAGAACACGAGGCAAATCCTTGCTTGGAGAGAGTGTCATGTCTTCAAGGTTAAAACCTACGAGAGGGTATTCGAGGAGTTTATTGCCTACAGACAAAGGGTGATCGAAGCTCTTCTTTTCATCAATGAGTTCGTCACAAAGATTCCTTCTCGATACAATCTTGAAGATGGTTCCTCTATCAGGCTTGATGAAGTGTAAACACAATTTTAGAGTGTTGTTCACAGCTGTGATGGTAGCAAAATTCAGTTGGTGGAGATGTAATGTCCCCATTTTGCAAGCATCGAGTTCGGTGATTTAGCCTATTATGCCCTCTGTAGGGTGATAGGATGGATAGAGGGTCTTGATGGAGCTTGGCTTGGCTTCGTTGTCGATTGTTATCGCTTGGCTTTCGCTCGGCTCGCTCGATTCTATTTGCTCGGATTGCTATTTTTAGCAGTTTTTAGCACTCAGCGGAGCACCCCTGCTATTTTTAGCAGTATGGTCTGGTCACGTGCAGAATCACTTCCTTCTTCGTCAGCTTCAGACGGTTCGTGCATCGGGCATATATTGAGAGAGATATTAATATTTAATTGATTTAATTAAATATTAATTATTTGGAGCTTATGTTATAAAGTTATAATATTTTAAATATTATAACTTAAGTGATTTTTGCTGAAGGGGTCGCCCATCATTGAAGGGGCCACTTTTAATTATATTTTATAATTAAAAGTGCTTTCGAAAACTATTGAAAAATTAAAAAGAAAAGTTCGAATTTATTTAAATGAAACCTAATTGAGAAAATTCGAACTCTTGAGGAGATATAAGGGTTTCATTGGGATTTGAGCTGATTATGTTATGAAATGGATTTTTGATCAAGTCTTCTTCCGGAGAACGAAGCCAAGGGTTTCAGTTGTCTACAGGCATTGGAGAACGAGCCATCTTCAGTGTTGCAGTTCAGAGGCTGTGAAATATCAGCTGATCTATTGCATTCAGAGAGATATCTTCATTCAGAAGTTATCACAGAACATTCACAGAGTTTTCTTTCAGCTTGCTGCAATAATCAGGTTTTCATCAAAATATCGTTGCCTTTTTAGTTGCATGTTATCGGATCTTATTTGTAATCATTGCAGAAGATTAAATAATAGTCTGGCATCAGTATTTGAAATAGATTATGTTGTTTCCAGAGCTGTATTATTTTATTTAAATTTATATGCAATTTCTTTCAAAATCGCACTTCAATGGTTTATGCAATAAATGCATTCAAAAAACAAGCAAAACAAGCAGATTCAGAAGACAGGGGAAACAGGGGTTTCTACAGAGAATGAGTCATATTTTCATGATGTCAGCAAAGTTTGAAAAGGCGGCCAATGAGGTTGAAGATTTCTTGAGATCAATAGCAGATGGAGAGGATATCTTAGAAAAGCGTAACTTTGCTATTGAGGGTATAGATGCACCTGATCGGGACATAGTTTCCTGTTTTTAGCAGATGTCATTGAGATTTAAAGCGGCTTTCATCTAGAGGCTTTGTTTCCGCTTTCTTTCTATTCTTGGAATAGTTCTTATCGATTCTTTGAAGAAGAGAAAGAAGACAAATTGTAATAGTTGGCGTTTCCTGCTTTTCTTGCTTTTTTGGGTGTTAGATGTTATCTTGTTTTTGGATTTAGAAATAAAGCTTTCTTGGTAAGCAAGCCCTAATTGTAAAAGCAAGGAGATTTTAGGGTTCCCTACTCCTCTGCTTGCCTATAAATAAGAGCCTTTGCTCATTTATTCTTTAACCATGCTAGTGATAACAAAATGCTGAGCCTATAGTGCCTTCTATTTGTTATTCGAGGAGTGTTCAATTGTTTTATGATAGTGAATTGCTCAGTCTCTTTTAGCCAACAAGTAGTTGTTGTAATTGCTGTTCCTTTTGTGTAAGAACAAGTTTGAAAGCCTCTTTCGCTGCAAGTTCTTGTTCCGTGCATGTGTTTAGTTTAATCTATTGTTCCAGAAGTTTGAGAAATAATGTCTTGAGCCTCCTTTGGCTCAATATAATGTCTAAAGTTTCTATTATTATTGTTATGCTTATATGATCTTTAACTTCGACTTGCATTGAAGGTAAGTAGATGTGTGTTGGAAGGAGAATTTATTTAAGTACTTTGTCAGAGAATCATACTTTGTTCATTTCTATTTCTCTTGCTCTACGTATTACTTGAGAAATTAGAAACATCTTTAGCGTAAGTTAGTCGTAGTTGGAATTCTTAATTAGAAAATATCAGCTGTGGCGTCTTGTGTTTTATAAACCTTGTGCTTTAGCGGAACCAAAAAGATAGGAGAATTAGATTTAATTTACTTTCTTTCATACCATCAGCAAGAGGGAGCTTCCCCTGCTAATTTGAAGAGCAGTTTATCTGTGCATAGCTGTCCGTTTCAAATTCACATTCCAAAGGTGCGAATTTAAACGCGAACATTATGACAATGAATATTGTGGTTTGGACCCTAGTCCATGAAAAACAAAGAACAAGGAGACCAAAGATAGGATAAAGAAGAGGGCCATCATGTACCTTGGAAACAAAAAGGAGAGGCAAGAAGACACAACTAATGGGAGAATCCTTTTCTAAAAAATTGGAGAGTAGTCTAGTGAAAAAATGCAAGAAAATTAGGTGGGAAAGCATGATAGAGATCACTATTCCCAAGTTTGATGGGGTGAGTGACATTGTTAAGCCTAGGGCATGGATTGGGAAGTTGAATTGTTTCCAATAGAATGATATAGGTGAGTTTCAAAAAAATCAATTTGGCAAATGCACCTCGAGGCATCAACATTTGATTGGTTTGAAACAGTTGCGTGTTGTTTTACTGAAATCAAAATTTTTGCGTCACTAACGCATTTTGATTAAAATGGTCTAAATCTTGTAAAATTGTTGTCAAAAGTCAGTTTTTGGTCAAACGAAGTATGGGTTTTTTGTGGGTTTACTGTCAAGAAGATAATGGCAAATTTTAAAAATTAGGGTTTTCGGGCCCTTATTTTTAGGGAAAAACCTTAAAAATAGGATCTTTCCAGAATTAATTGAAAATTATTTTGATTGGCTTATTTCACTTCACGATCACATTGGTGAAGTCAAAACCTGGAAAAAGACAGTTTAGCTTTGGTGGGTTGTTTTCTCTATTTCAGGAGAAAAGTTAGGACTTTCGAGGTCAACAATGGCAGATGGCCAGATACCAGGTGTCGAAATCTAAGCCTCAAATGCTTGAATGAAGATTCTCTGGTGAAATATGTTCAAAATAATGCTTTGTGACGGAGGGGATTTTCGTTAAGTTGAAAATACTTGAAATTTTTCTAACTCTGAAAATAAAAGTGCCCCTGCTAGCCAGGGGCGCCCAAGGTTTTAGAGGCTTAGATTACCTTTTCGAGGTTTGTCACTTCTAAGAAGTCTTCTCCTGAATTCTTCCAGCTTCGCGATGAGCCTTCCAGCCAGTCCAGAAGATTTATCTAGCACTTGAATTTGAAGATCAAGTGAAGAACGAAGGAGAATGAGGGAGATGAAATTAGTCAAAATTTGACTATCACTGGTGGAGAAAAGCGCCCTTGCTGGCTAGGGGCACCCAAACTTTTGAGGCACCTATCATAACTTTTTGATCAAATGACACCTAGGATGTTTGTCTTAGACTTGATCAAGTTTTACAACAAATCTGTCAGTGGATGAATCTGAGTTGCCAAATTGCCGGAATCGGGAGTCAAACATAAGGTTTTTGTCATGGTCAAAATGAGGTTTCAGAGCACAACGATGCCCGTGTTGGCTAGGGGTGCCTAGTGTTTTGAGCCCTCAAATGCAGCTATTGGAGTTTGCTCAAATGCTCATCCTGTTCGAAATTCTTCCAGTTTTCCATTGCATATTTCAGCTTGAGCGGAAGGCTTGTCAGTAGCCGATAGTCGGAGATTGAACGAAGAACGAGGCAAGTTGCAAAAATCGCTAAGTTTGGAAATAAAATCGCCCTTGCTGGTTGTGGGCGCCCAAGATTTTGACTTACCAGATGAAGTTTTTAGTGAAAGTGTCCTGTAGAGATCATGTTCAGAATTGATCCATCTTTGCATTGGACCTGTTAGCCAGCTTAGGAGATTTGTCAAGTGCGAGAGAGTGCAAGCTAAAGGGAGGTCAAAATCAAGTTCAAAATGGTAAAAATCCTTGAAAATTTGATTGTGCCTAGAATTTTCATGGCTCAGAAGCCATAATTAGGGTTTGCAACCTCAAGAAGTTCCTTTTCAATTTTTATTCTGCTCTTCAACAAGACTATCAACCGGTCTACTGGATTCATCAGTTATTTAGAAGCAGTGATCAAATAGAGGCTTTGGTGACGTTTGCAAATGCTAAAAAATAGGATATTTCAAAAATGTTTCGAAGTCTGAGAAAGTTGGCACCTAAAGTCAAAATTTGACTTAAAAGATTTTTGAAACTGAAGTGCATGCTTTGGCTGCCCTATAATGGAGGGCTTTTCAAATTCAACGTAAAATAATAATAAAACTTTAGTTTCACCTCCAAGTCGAACTGCAAAACATTCCATTTATCTTGCATGTGGCGTATTTCTTCTTTGCATGCTGAGTGGTGCCCATTTTAGGGTTTTATCTTCATTCAGTTAATTGAATTGATGTCCAATGAGATTATCCTAAATTTAGAATTTAACTAAATGTGATGCCTTAATTCATGAAATTTATTTATTAAAGCACTTGGGCATCCATATTCTTCATCACAGGTTGAAGGAAAACACATATTTTCTCATGCAAGCAAGATCTGAAGGCGCTATAGGTGATATTTTTCATTGTTCTTCGCAGTTCCAGGTCCAGTTTGGTTAGAAGGATAATTTAACAAATTCCATCTTTTCAGCACATGCTTGGCAGACTTCATCAGATTGGGTAGAAGGAGGCAATTTTCTTGAAGATTGACAGAGGCAAAAAATAATTTCTATCTTCTCCCCCTCACTTTTCTTCTATCCTTGGCTTAGGTTTTCTCTTGCATGTCAAAGTAAATGGTGACTTTTCACAATTTTGATCATCTGGGTTCATTGAGCATAGTGTTGGCGACATAACCGACATTCCATATTTTCTCGGCAAAAGTGCCCCTTTGCCCCCTATTTTTAAGGTTTTCAAAAAAAGTCAACATTTCAAAAAACGAAGAATCTGGGTTTGATTAGAACATTGGCGGCTACAAAACCCATATGCCAGATTTTTTCACAAAAAATAGCCATTGGTGCCACTATAGCTTCTATTATTGAAAGGCTTTTGCGTGCCTAAGGAAAAGTCAGTTTTTCGAGTTTCTAATAATCTGGGTTGGCTCAGAATCATTTTCTCTACAAAACCCATATTTCAAAATTTTTTGTAAAAATTGCCCCTTGGTAGGCTAATATTAGCCTCGTCAAAAGCTATTTTTAGCCTTTTGAAAATTTCAGCCAAACATATCCAAGTTCACAGTCAAAAGTCTACTTTTTCAAAATGCAATTCAATCCAATTGAATACAAGACCAAATCGGTTTTAATTCATGACTTTTTGAAAACCTTTGACACTAACTTGTGCCATGTTCATCCTATGATCAAATTGAGGATGTTGGAAGGCGTTGACAACACTACAATCAAGCATCTTGATCGTTCCAGGTTGTTCGAGGAAACTTCTATTCCCATCATGGTGTTAATCTCGAGTTTGTTATTGCTTGCATTAAGCATTATGACTCTTCTACACGACAAATTTGATTAGCAGATGGGAAAGTTGTTTGCAGCCTCAAGCTAAGAGATGTTGAAAAGTGCTTCGCCATTCCACCCTGTTTAGATAATTGTGTCATGATCATGGAGGAATGTGACAAGATATGGCAAGCAAAAAAGGAAAGATCTTAGAAGGAGGTCGCTCAAAGGTGGCTAAAGGAGTAGAAAACTAACTTGCCAAAGAAGCTTGGGTGTGGAGAATTCAAGGACGAGATAGCTATCCTGATTATCTTGCTCAACCGGGTCACGGGTCAAGAAGAGGCTAATGTCTTTCGGCCATGGATGTTCTATGTGATCTCCCAGATTATCAATAACAAAGAACGTTTTGATTGGGCTATGTTGATCAGTGAGGTTCTTCATTAGCAAATCATGGGTTTTCTCAAGATCCATGAGTTTCATATGGTTTCTCATCTCGTCTATTTAATTGCATTCCAAGGCAATTTTAGAGCGCTGAAAACTGATGGGACTCTTGGTGTTTAGTGTGTGCATGAATACTTCCCATAGTTGGAGTTTTTCGTGAGTTGAACAAGATTTCAAGCAAGTGAATGATCATTTTCTGATGAAGATTGTGAGAAATCTTGACAACGAGATGCACATAAGAGTTTCGGCGGATGCCAAATCAGCAATGGAGAATTGGGCAGATTGGTTTATTCAATTTCCTACATTCAACTACATCTGAGTGTATGGTTTCTCAGGAGAGTTTTTGATGCTACTGCGATACCCGTTGGACAAAGTCTTATTCATGGAGTTCTTGAGACAAGTTCATGAGGTTCATTCTTTTCTTTGCAATCGCCACAAGACAACATTCACTTTTCCATGTGGATTGGGCGTATACAAATGCAAAACAATAGCCGATTGCAAGTTAATGAGCAACGAATTGTCCAAGCTTCATCTCAAGTACCTCAACGAAAAGCGCTCATATGATCCTTTGGGCCTCTTTGCAGCTCGTTTAGAGTGAAATCATTCACACAAGCTAGCACTTGAAGAATTTTGGGTCAATTGTGAAGATGAATTTGAAGTATGCAGGCGCCATTATTGCAGACTCACTCTTCCTCAACTTGCTGATTTCTTATCAGAAGATGTTGAAGGTTTGTTAGATGATGATGGAGAGGTTATGCTAATTTCATTCGTCAAGGATCAAATTGCTCGCTAGCCGCTTTGACAACTAGATTGGTATGCCAAAGAGAGTACTCCAATTGAGGATTTTTCAAGCCGAAATGTCAAGACCAACATGCTTTTCTTGGATGGCAAGAGGAGGCGAAAGGTGGTTCCAATTGCAGAGTCGCCAGTTGTATTTTCTTCATTGCCTTCCACATCATGATCAAGACCTAGAGTGAAGACATGGAGCAATCCACCTGATGGTGCCAGAGATAGTGGAAGAACAGAGAGTGGAAATGAAAGTCAATGAGATCAACCATAAAAGATGCTAGAGATTCCAGTAGAGCTAGTGGTGCAAGCTGAAGCTGGGTCCTCATCTCCTGGTCTACCGTTATCTCCTCGTCCTCCTCCCATTCAGATAGATTCAAAGTTAGAATCGCTAGTTTGTGAAGTCTCAGTGCCAGTTCATTTAGCAGGAGTTAACACAACTATAGTTGTTTCTCCTAGAGAAGCAAACATAGATCATTCATCTTGGCTTGAGAAGACTTTGGGAAGGAGGCGAAAGCCTTCCTATCAGCTTGATCTTTTAGAGTTCCCAAAGTCTTCTCAAGCCTTCCTATCAGCTTGATCTTTTAGAGTTTGGCAATGCCTATCAGGACACGCCAAACAAGAAGATCAAGAAGCAGGTACACATAGAGTAGAATCCTGATGCAAGGATCGTCATTGAGGTTGCTACACCGCTAGAGGGCAAGAGATTGGATGAGGATGAGGTCGGTGATTTCACCTTTGTCAAGGACAACCTTGGTAGGAGCTCTTGGCACGTGGATATGAGCCTCTTCAAGGTAGTTGCTGGCAATCTGTAGGAGTGGATGATGAAGGACGGAGAAGACAAAGTAACCCTCAAGGTTGAAAACCAGCTGCGACGATATATCTTAGATCTTCTTCATGGAACTTCAGACGTGGCTCCTCTTCTTCCACAGCTTCAAGAAATACCTGCAGAACAACAAAAGATGGGTCAGTTAGTCAATCAAGGAAGACTTTTGGAAAATTGGATCGAGAACTTTGTTATTGGTGGTAGATACCTTCTTGGAGAATTGTATCAATTAAGGTACAACGCTCACGATCTTCGTCAAGGAATCCAACAACTTGAGTTGAGCATCGCAAAGAATAAACCAAGGAATGAAATCATCATTTCTTAGTTGGTGGTCGCACATGATGTTGTTTAGCAGATGACGACAAATGAAAGCTTTTTGCTTGGAGAGAACAATACTTCTTCAAAGTAGAAACTTATGAAAGAGTGTCTGCAAAGATGGCTGAGATCATAGAAATTGTCGCCGGTGCTCTCAAACTCGTAAGCAGGTTCATCACACAGATCCCGTGCCATTATTTTCATGAGGATGGTACCTACATCGATCTTGATGTCCTGCAAGTAGAGTTCTAGAGTTTGGTTCATGATGGTCTTAATGGTGATCCTGTGGCGTCCAAATTGAATCATTTTGCCATAATGTTAGCAAGTTTCGACAAAACAGTTGAAGAGGTTAAAGAATGTCTAAAGTTGATAGTAGATGGAGAGAGGACACTGAATAGATAGTCCATTATCTTGGATAGTATCAAAGTGCTTGAAGATGATGTAGTTAGTGATTTCTTGGAGGAGATGATTGCTCATGACGGCTTGGAGTAGACAGATAGTTGGATCTCACGGTTTTCTTGAGGATAGAATCAAAGGCAACAGTCAACTAAACATCATTCTTGAGTTTAGGTTGCTTATTTCATGCATGTTTATCTCCTCCTCGGGGATATCTTTTGGTGGAGGTGGAACTTTCAGTTAGGATTGAGTTAATTGATGTTGGTTATCAGTTGACTCATATCAAATAAGACTTGCATGTTGCAAAGTCCAATCATTTTAGTTTAGAGTCAGTTAATTGAGGTAGTTTTTCCAGTTAACTGTTAGGTTGCATACATTTAGACATAGTAATAAACTCTTGCATGTTTGCAAGACTAAATGTTAACTCAAGGAGATTTTAGGGTTCCCTATTCCTTTGAAGTTCTATAAATAAGAGCACCTTGCTCATTGTATTTTAACTTTTGCTGTGATAACAAATTGCTGTGCCCACCTTGTCATGCAATATTGCTATTCTACATTGGTTTACTTTGTTTAATATAAAGTTGGTTTGATCATCTATTGTGTGTGTGCCTCATTATACAATTTGTTGTACCAGATTTATTGCTATTTTAATAATCTTTCTTTCATATCTACACCTCGGATAGGTATCCTACCTCCTTGGGAATTTAGAGATAAAGATTATTGTTTGATGTTGTTATTAATAGTCTTCCTTTCATATCGACACCTCGGATAGGTATCCTACCTCCTTGGGAATTTAAAAATAAAGATTATCATTTAACGTTTGTTTCCAGTAATCTACTTTCAGCCTACACCTCGGATAGAGTGTTCCACCTCCTTGGGAATCTTGAGAACTAGCTTACTGTTTCATGTTGTCTCCAATAACCTTTATTTCAGCCTACACCTCGGATAGAGTGTTCCACCTCTTTGAGAATTTTGAGATAGAGTTTATCGTCAATCATTCCCAATTGCTCCTAATTCCTCTTGCTTTGTTTTTTTAGAGGAGATAGGATAGTTTTAGCGTTAGCCTAGTTTTAGTTAAGATTTGCGGAAACCAGAGAAAACCTTAGCTGCAATGTTCTTGGTTTTATAACCTTGTGCCTCTACCAACTGAGTCAAAAAGATAGGAATTTAGAATACTTTACTTTTTACACATATTTGCAAAAGAGGGAGCTTCCCCTCCTAATTTCAAGAGCAGTAAATATTGTGCATAGTTGTCTGTTTCCAATACACACTCCAGAGGTGCGAATTGAAACGCCAACACGTGTGAGATGGAGGTAGAAGAAGATTAGTGGCTGGCTCCTATGTGCATTCATGGATTGAAGGAATTCATTAGAATTTATATCAGTGTATTGAAGGCTAACACCTTGGAGGGGACTGTTCAATAATTGTAGGTTTATTCAAAAGATGTTAGGAGTCTATTTGTAATTGTAACCAGTTTAGCTTCCAAATGTCCCATGGCTACAAATATTAACCCAAAAGGAAGAAAAAATTCTAAATCTTCTTTAATCTCTAGTGCTCGTCCAAAGAGAGAGTTTTGAAAGTGCTGCCCTTAGTAATCTGCATTCAAAGATGCTTTGCTACACCTGCAAACTTCCTTGGTCCGGCGATTGCAATGCTAGAGCTCCACAATGATTCACATGATTCAGATTGTGGGAGTAGAACCTTAATTATTTGACACAACATTCAAGAAGAGTCAACACCTTGGAGGAACATATGGTGGATTAAGTCCAAGAATAACAAGAAATATAAATGGTCCTTTATTTCCTTGTTCAGGGTTACTCAATATCAGACTTTGAGGGGGAATAGTGTGAAAATTTTACAAGATTATGCAATAAAAAACTTCAAGCACACACAAGCTAACCCAAGATATAGATGTGCCTGTTGTGACAGGGGCTAACTAGACACAAATATACTATTACACATTGCATGAAGCTTGTATAGGAAGCCTTGCAAAATTTGAACTTAATTTGTTGTTTTGATGCCTAGGAATTTCGTCAAATAGTTAGCTTGCTAACTCCTTAATGCTGGTAAATGATTACTTGTTTTGTTTTTCTGTTTTTGATTGCATGAAAAGACTCCCAAAAACTCATCTAAATATGCAAACTTAGCTGTAAATGAAAATAGGTATGCAAATGCAATATTATCTGATTTTTCATAGCTTAGATGGACTATTGCTTTAATGGACTCCTTATGTATTGCTTTAATGGACTACAATCTGGTTACAATTTTAGCCAACAACCTTCTATAGCCAATTGCCTTCTACTATGCAATGGAAATGATCAACACTACAATGGCAAATGCAACATTACAATGATGGCAGCGATTTTAAAGGCTTACAATTACTGTCCTGACTGAAATGTAAGAATTACAATGATGAAGGACAGCGATATCTCTTTTGCTATTATGGCAATGAAACTAATCTTCCTAACAATAATTTATACAAGGGAAAAGAACCTAGAGATGACGCTAATCCAACATCAATCGAATTCTCCAGGTTACCGTCTATCTTGCCAACACAAGCTGCGCCAAATAATGCAGGACCAAGTGACTATCGAGCTGTTCTTTAATTGGCTGCGTCCAACTTCCTGGATGGGTGATGATTTGCCCAGCAATCGATCGAGAAAGAATATTGACTTTAGAAATGCTGCGCTATCTCTTCCGTTCAGATCACGAGTTCTCCAATAGAAATCGATTTGAATGATGGAAGCCAATGTCTCTTTAAAGAAGCTCAATATCTATTCCCAGCA
>VDFB02059699.1:0-27892 GCA_007258455.2 Sequoia sempervirens | reverse complement strand
AAAGTTACTTAACTCAGGTATAGGTGAGAGATACTAATCCAGTGAGGATTTGCAATTGTTGAAGAACACAGATGCAATTTGGTTTTATATTTTAAAGGAAAGAGGGACAACCTGGGATGAATAGACAATATTTGGAAAGACTGCCATCTTCATCACTAAATTCATACATATGAAATTCAAAGCAAATTCTACAAGTTAATCCTACCAAAAATTGTCTCTGTAATATAAACTAAATGGTGATTGTTAATCAGAGATGCTCAAATAAAGCATTGGCTGTGTCAATAGTACTCTAATCTCCAGTAGCACATCTCGATGGTATTGTTTTCAATTATTGCGAAGACTTGGTTATTTGTTATAGATCTTATCATACGCATCTGATGCAGAATTTAAACTAATAGTTGTTTAAAACCATGTTTTTGATCTATACTATAACTGCATACTAATTATATTAGGCAACAGAGTGTGAAGTTGCAATAATTTTAACTACTTGGAAGTGATAATACAATGTAAACTTTCAAGAAGCAAATAATGTAAATACTGTATCTTAGGACTTATTTGGGAAGTATGCAAGGATGAGTTTGTCTATCATAGAATTTTACAGATTTTGCAAACACTTGTTTGAGCTAGCATAAACCTTTATAAAATAGGTTTGATGAACAAATAGGCCAATAAATGGGTTGAATTATATTTGATAAGATTTTGTAACCCTTGGCTCCATGATTCCGAGTGGAGCTTGAAGCATTAGTTTTTAAATAACAAGACTGTCCTATTATTATACTGCTGTTTTGGGAAATCTAGTGAGCTGATTGCAGACCAAACTGCTCTTACATGGTTGGGATCCTTGCAAAAACATTTCTGGGTTTTGATTGCCATTCTTCCACCTTTCCGAAACATATTGAAGTTTCGAATTTGACCCAATAACGTAAAAGTTATGCCTCTTTAAATGCTGTCTTCTTTTGCTGCAATTAACAGGCTGAAAATTGATAAGTGATTGTATGATGAAGATATGCAATTCAATAGGTGTGCTCACAATATTTAAATATATTATTTTGTAATAGGTGAACATATTGAATAATATTAGTCCTCCCACAAATTTCTAGAAAGGGGTCTAGGTGTGAGGAGTTAGAAAGTGAGGTAAGACACATTGTTTCCTCTATCAAGTAAGTGAATTTGGGAGCAATGATTATATTATGAATTGTTATCATGGTTACTTGATAAATGTTATTGCCCTGAGAGCTTATTACTTGAACCAATTCTAGTATGGGCATATCCTTTGGAGATATTGTTTAGTTATTCTTGTAGGTGGTCAGTTAGAGTAAGTGAGATGGTGAAAACATTCTATATATACTAAGAACCTTGATTGTCATTGATCACCTTCATAAATGCATTGTTTGGAGTGTCTTACATTATCTCCATGTAAATGTGTACAATGGATGAATGCATAAGATATGCATTGCATTAGCATGTAGGTATGCTAGCTTGATAGTGTTTCACATAGTGAATTGGATTCCATCATGCATATTGGCCACACATTGCTAGATCCTTATGATGGGTTGGGCTTCTCTAGTGGAGTAGCACAAGGATGCTAATGCTTCGTGGTAGGGTGGATATCACCTTCATGATGCTCTCTCTCCTTACCACTTT
Source organism: Sequoia sempervirens (assembly GCA_007258455.2). Lineage (NCBI taxonomy): Eukaryota > Viridiplantae > Streptophyta > Pinopsida > Cupressales > Cupressaceae > Sequoia > Sequoia sempervirens. Next base: position 26,248 of record VDFB02059699.1, on the reverse strand, counting down.
TAGTTATAGAAGTAAATGGTATATATATTCAATAATGCAAATGGTGATATATTTTTATTTCGTGTCTTATTTATTCAGTTGTGTAAATTCATTATTTACAACACGATAGTTTTTAATTGTTACGAAAGCGTGGTTGTTATACTTAGATTGGTTGCATATGTTATTAATCTGATTTCAAATATGCCTACTAGCAGCTGTAACTTATTATGATTCAAATTTCATACCTATGCCAAGATATTGTAAGTAGATTTGTGATAATGATATGATAAAGGTAATATAGTTGTAGAATCATTTTATATGTAAGAAAAAAATTTAATCAACTATTTAACTCCTTTAGATTTGATCTACATTAGAATCATTTTATATGTAAGAAAAAAAAAATTTAATTAAGTGTTATTGCATTTACTTATTTGAATAAATTGTCCGTTGCAATTTTGAAAATTGTTATGGAAGCGCATGACTACAATTAGGGTGATTTGATTTGAGTTTTAAAGATGCTACATAAATTGTAGATAGACTTGTGATAATAGTAGCAGTTAGGAAATCAAATCTTTTGTTAATGAGTGCCTTCTTAAGTAATTATTCACTAATTTATATACTTTATTAGTGATTAATTGGGAGGTTATTACAAAAATAATAATAAAACACAAAACCTAAAATTTTAAAAACAAAAACAAGAGACTTGTAAACAAACTAAAGCTGCCCACAAATAAATAAAGATAGAAAACCTAAAGTTTGTTACAATAGCAATGAATGCCTCCTATAGCCATCTATGGCAATTGCCAAGTCATCTCAATATACTCCCAAGGGCAAAGCCCACTTACTCAGACTTGCAGCTGCCACCTCAACACAAACTCCCAAGCTCACAAAAATCATTCCTAGTAGTGCTGAAATCATTCCACGAATCACACAAATCACACATTATTGCATACAATTTGCTCAACACTAAACAGAATTCTCTGAATCTCAATCCTACAACACCAAGCGTCCATGTTGGCCAACAAATTCAACACGGGCATCTGTCAACACCCATGGACAGTAAGACAAGAAAATGATGTCATTAAGTACTTCGTAAAACACTTTTTAGGATTTTCTCTATTTGTTTTACACAGTTCAAAAACTCAATAGGCCAAATTTTGACTCAGAGTCATGACTTGACAAACTTTGCATATTAAAAAATACACAAAAGCTACCACACAAGAGCCCTCTAGTTCAAAAATGCAAAGAAGATACCAAAGAAGTAAGTATATGCATATCACAAGTGAAATATCAAATAAGCATACATTCCCAAAACAATATTCATATCATTGTGATTTTTGTTGCAATAGAATGCTGAATTTACCTAGTTACCATGTATGAAAAAAATTCAATTTTGGGGAAAGTCAAAAAAATTGGAAATCCAGAATTTTCAAAAAAAAAGATAATTTCTATACGAATTAAAATTCTGGACCTAATTGGGCAAATCCAGTGGGTTCAAAACAATCCAGTTCTGGCAGGATTTGGTTAAAAAAATCCAAAATTGGTATCTAGGGCTTAAAAAAATCCAAAATTGGTATCTAAGGCTTAAAAAAATCCAAAATTGGTATCATCTTACGTTATTCTTTCTGACCCTTTTTTTCAAGAATTGCAAATCCAATGTGTAATAAATATCTAGAAGACTGCCTGTTTAAGATCTTTAACCATGTTTACACTAGGCAGATTATAGAATGTTTTAGGCTTACTGATTTGGATTTACTTCAGAGTTAATTCGATCAGACAGATTTTCTAAAAATTTTAGGCTTGATCATCTGGGTTTTATCTGGAAAAAGTTATTTGAATACCATCAAACACACTTCAAAAAAGTTAAACTTATATTGATATATGTCGCATAGCTTGTCCAGGGCTTATGTTCATTTCTTTCACTGTATTTCAACTTGAATAAAAACAGTACAAAATTTTCAGAATTTTTCTGATTTGATAAAGTTGCTTTTTTCACAATACTATGAAAGAATCCAATTCAGCAAAGACAGAATACTATTCAGCTGATCCTTCACAGGAAATATGATATACATCATCTCCTTCTAGAAAGTAGAGAAAAATACCTGCCAAGAACATAGGGAAAAAGCTGCACTGAAGTCAGACCATAAAGGTAGTTTCCAAGTGAGAATGGGAGCAAGGGACTCAGCCGCAGCAAAGTAACCACACGAAATCCATTTTCTCCTATGGCTTTGTCAATTGCAGTGAATTTCTTGTTTCCTTCTACTAGCTTCATAATCCGTTCCCGAGCAAAGTATCTAGCAATTAAAAAAGACACAGTGGCCGCAATCTACAATCACATTAACAATGACAGTTAAATGGATAAGTACAATATTAGACTAAATTAATTATGAAGAATAGAATCACTTGTTTTGGGCAGCCACAAAATTGTCATACCGTTCCACTAATAGAGACAATAATGGTGCCTGTCACATTGCCAAAGAGTAGACCTGCAGACATTGTCAACGGGACTGCTGGAATTGCAAGAATCTAGCATCATAGAACACAGTCACATCAAATGTTGGATTAGCTGCTAGGAGATCAGAATCTAATTGATGCTTCAAAGCAGAGATCCAGAGTATTTGTCAACCCTACCAAACTGAGATAGCATGTACTCGAGAGTATCCTCTTATCATACAGGAGAGGCAAAGACTAAACTATGAATAAAAGCTACTCACAATATTAACTAGTACACAACCTAAATGGACATAGTTACAGCTACATTTTCTTATATTGTTTAATTTCAAATTGTATGTATACAACATTTTTAATTAAAAATGCTAGTATGTGCCTATCATTACACATCTTGAAGACATGGTTGTAAGTTATTGCATGAATATGATTATCTCACTTATTCTCTTTCAGCTTTATATAAAATTCAAATATCAAATATGTACTACTAATACGACATTACATCCAGTTTATAAAAACTTAGTATTTGAGAGCCAATAATACGATATTATGTTCACTAAAGTTAAAAAAATTATTTGGACACAAATGTAGATGGCATTTTTTCCCTGGTTCTCAATCCTTCTCAACAAGATCATCCTAAACATTCAGAGAATATGTCCTCTTTCCATGATGTAGTAGACTTTTCATTCTTCTGGAGGATATAAAACTTGTTGCTGTTTTTTTGGTCATGCTGTGTAACCTTAATCTTATACTATGTTAAGGCACATTGCCAAGTGAGCTTGTCCACTTTTGAGATTTGTCATTGGCTGAAATTGGCAGTAGAAAGTGCATGTATTTCCATTTCATCTATGGCATTTATTTTTGGGGAGCTTGCAGGTCATGGTGCTCCCTTTATTTTACTCGGCATCCCACCTTGAAAACATCTTGAGTTTCCTCTTAGTTGTCTAAAGACAACATAGATGTTGCCTTTTACAAGGGCCCCTAGAGGATGCCACATTCCACTTGTCAGACTACAACTTTTAAGTATATTTTCCTAGAGGCATTCCTCAAAGAAAATTGAGGATAACGATTCTTTCGTATTCATACAGTCAGTGACAACAACCTTTATTTTGCTGGCACATGTGGCTGGAGCATAACTCTCACATTTTTGTAATGTCCCCTTTGGGGATATTCCTAAATTTTTCCCTAAAACCACAATTCCAATCAAAATAAGAAATGTAATACATTTAAGAGTATAAATTTACGAATTGAAATGCCCTTTATAAGATAAATCTTGGTTCAGATCTTGCACACCATATTAGTCACTGGAGATTGACATTAAATCATAAGCCATGATAAAATCTATTTTTATTAAACATTAGTAGGCATAATGATATCACATAAACATTATTCATATTGAAATCCAATTAAAGCAATAGCCATTCCAAATACATTTGGATCCATTTCATAGCTTATTTCCAATAGCCAACCATATTAAGAATTCGATGGGAAAGCATGATAGGACGTCGAGAGCCTGTCCTACTCAATCAAGCCCAAGGGCATGGAATGAGCCTTCAAGACATTCGGCCCCTTGGCCCCAGGTATTGGCACATCCATCTTGGGGTTGGAGTACTTGATGAGGGAACCAGTACTGCTGCATCTCCCTATCAAACATTTCGCACTGGTTCCAAACATGGTTGCAATAACTTAATTTCTACAATATATGTATATATATATATATGCTTGTTCTTAATTTATATTCTAAAATTATCCTTCAATTTGATTTTTGAATTCTTTCAATTACTTATTGATGCCTTGAATGATTGATGTCTTAGTGATTGATATTTGAATGATTGTCTTAATTATTGATATTTGAATGATTCGAGGCTAGAATGATTGATGCTTGAATAGTTGATGTTTGAATGAAGGATGTTTGTATGTTTGATTAATTGAATGAATTGACAATTTATGATGATGATTTGCTGATTGATTGTTTGCTTGATTTGACAATTGATGATTGATTTGATGGATTGAGTGATGATTGAATGAGTGCTGATTTGATGCATTGGTGAGTGATGATTGATAAGTGATCCTTGAATGCTTCGAATGATTTCTCTTTTATACTTTATTGGTGAAAGAGTCACCACTTTCATAAGAATTGAGTCACCACCCTTCATTGTTGCCTTTTTGAGAATAATAAATTATTTTTCCAAATTGATCTCTCTTGCATGTCCTCCTCAAATGAAACCTTCCTCCCTTTATATCTTCCAATGTAGGGGAGAAGTCACGCCTCTTCATCATGTCTGCCCTTTGCAAGAGTAGCAACCTTTCACAATTACCACCCCTTGAAAGAGTACAACCATTCATAATTTCTGCCCTTTGAAAGAGTCACTTCCTTATTTTCTTCCCATTCCTTTCTTCTTCCCTTAATCCCTCCTTGACTCCTATGCTCCCTTCTTCTTTCCTCCTTTTTTTTCAAATGAACTCTTCACCCTTTTATATCTCATGTTTGAGGGAGTCACAACTCTCCATTTCATGCCTTTTGACCATTCATTAAACTTAATTATATTTTTGTGATGAGCCCAACTGGCTCCAACTCAAACCCTGTAGAAGGTACGCCATGCATATATTGATATTAAACTAAAAATCACACTAGATAATTGAAAGAACTTTTGAAATAGGCATTATTCATCAATTACAAACAGATCAGGAACAATGAGCATACCCGAATCTCTCCAAAATAATTAAATAAGAAAGATAATGCACTTGACAGGCAAGAAGTGCTGAAACCTGATGAATAGCATGCCTAGGCTCCAGATTTGCTTTCTCCCACCTGGAAACTGGAGGAAAGACATTGCCAAGGATAGGCGCCACCAAAGGAACACAGAACATGCCAAGAAGAAAGGCGTTTTAGCAAGCTACTTCACACGCCTAGCCTTTAGATGGCACATTTCCCAAGGTAAATGGTATGGCCCAAGTAAGATGCTGAAGAGCAAGTACTGGAAGCTGCAGAATTGCTGAAGAGGATGCCTCTGGTGTAGAACCTCTCTTACTTATTGCAAACTGGTAAAACTCAACAATAATTTCTGATAAAGCTCAATAGAACTTCTGAATGAAGCCCTCACAGATGCACTATTTCGACTGGTCCCTCACAGTCTCAAAAATGCTCACCACTGAAGAGAATCTCGTTCTCCAATGGCAGAAATGCTCAAACCCTTGTCTCAGAGAATAGCACAGAGAAATAACAATGGCAAAGTCAAATAATCAATGAATGAGTTTTATTTGCCAAAATTGCCTTATATTCCAAAAGGCACGACTTTCAAGAAAGTGACACCACTTGAGCTCATTTAAATATTTTAAATCATATTTAAATCACCTTTTCAATAGTTTTAAGTTTAATACTTGGGCGCCCACTTTTATGCTTAAGTGATTTAATTTTAAATCACTTTTATGAAATATTTAAGTGATATAATATTTATAAAGTCAATTTGACTTTATAATAAAGCGTTAAGTTAAATAATTAACTCAAATCACTTAAAAATCCATAACTCCCTCTAAACTCCATATATTTTCGTGCCGTCAGAAGCTGTCAACCCCTGAACTGCCAAGGCCTGCTGTGAGCCAATCACTGAGCTCTAAAAATGAGAATGACAAAACTCCTCCAGAAAATGCCACTGACCCTCTAACCAATCCAGCTAGCCCACAAGGGTCCAGAAATAGGCTAGCACACTGTTCCCGAGAACTGACTAGAGCGGGGACATCATAGTCTGCCCTCCCCGAATTTGCTTGTCCACAAGCAAACTCAAAGCCAGATGTTGAAGAATACTATCACTCTCCCAAGTAGCATCCTCTGCCGGCAGATCTTTCCACTTCACCAGATATTCCCTAATAACCCGCCTCCGAAGATGACGCTCTCTGGAATCCAGAATGGCCTCAAGTATCAAAATCAACTTCCCCTCATCATCCAAGGGTGGTAAATCTGAAGGAGTCACCTGTTGTCCCAACGCCTTTTTGAGGCGCGACACATGGAACACATTGTGAACCTTACTGTCCACTGGTAGATCTAACTCATAAGCCACTTCACCAACACGTCTGACAACCCTGAATGGTCCATAGTATCGTGGCTTGAGTTTCTCGACGCCCTTCTTACGAAGGGTAGACTGCCTATAAGGCTATAGCATCAAATACACTAAATCATCAATCTCGAAAGATCGCTCCACTCGCCGTTGATCAGCATATTGCTTTTGTTGATTTTGAGCCTTCTGAATGTTCTCTTTGAGTGCTCCATAATGTCCTGGTTCTCCTGTAATAGATCCCCAGCACTAGGTACTCTACTGTCACTCAGCAACAAATCTAGAAACCTCGGAGCATCATATCCATACAACGCTCGGTAAGGTGTCATCTGAATACTCATGTGATGAGTGGTATTGTAGTAATACTCACAAAGGTATAACCACTTCACCCATGCCTTTTGCTGCCCTGAACTATAATTCCTCAAGTATCCCTCCACCCATTTGTTGACTATCTCAGTCTGCCCATCTGTCTGTGGGTGGTAACTGGGGCTCGGAGTGAGTTCTATCCCACAAAGTTTGAATAACTCCTGCCAGAAGTTACTCATAAACCTACTATCTCTATCACTGACTATGCTCCGAGGCAAACCGTGCAACCTGAATACCTCTCGGAAAAACAAGTCTACCACCTGTGTAGCTGTGTGAGTAGTAGTGATTGGGAAGAAATGAGCATACTTCATCAATCTATCTACTACCACAAAAATGTTGTCCTTCCCTTGAGCTTTCAGCAAACCCGTAATGAAGTCCATCAACAAGCATTCCCACTTCCTCTCAGGAATATGAAGCGGTTGAAGTAATCCTGCAGGGTATGTATGTTCTTGCTTGTTCTGCTGACAAACAAGGCATTCCCTAACATATTGAAGAACAAATGACTTGAGACCTTTCCAAGAGAATCTCTCCCGTACCTGCATGTAGGTCTTAAAGTAACCGAGATGTCCTGCAATAGGTGAATCGTGAAATGATCTCAATACCCTGTCCCTCATCTCAGAACCTGGGACTAGAAATATCCTCCTTTTGTAAATGATCAGATCATCTACAAGTGAGTATCTGCCATCCTATACTGTCCCATCCACTATGCTAGAAGCCCATGGGTTCTTAGCATACTCTGCAACTATCATGTGTCTCCAGTCCTCTGCAATCTCTATAATGGAGCTCAATTGTGGGCGGCGAGATAATGCATCAGCAACCACATTCTGTGTACCCTTGACATAGGAGATGTCAAAATCATAGGATTGAAGTTTGTTGACCCATTTCTGTTGTCTTTCATTCAAATCTCGCTGCCCTAGGAAATGTTTCAGACTATTGTGATCGGTTTTAACACAGAATTTACTACCAACCAAATATTGCCTGAACTTGGCCATGGCATGCATGATGGCCAACATTTCCTTGTCGTAGATGCTAAAGCTCCTCTTAGGACCTCTTAGCTTCCTGCTCTTGATAGCTATAGGATGTCGGTCCTGCATGATGATTGCCCCAATACCCTCAACGCTGGCATCACAATGTAACTCAAACGGCTTGGTGAAGTCTGGTAATGCCAAAACTGGACATGTAGTCATGAGAAGTTTAAACTTATCAAAGCACGCATGTGCTAAAGGTGTCCACACAAAAGCTCCCTTCTTAGTCAAATCTATCAATGGCGCTGCATGACGCGAGAAACCACTAACGAACCAACGGTAGAAGGCGCATAGACCTACAAACCCCCTAAGCTGTGTCAATGTCTCAGGTGTAGGCCAATCAATGATAGCATGAACTTTCTCTGGATCCATACTGACTCCCTCACTGCTGATGAATTGACCCAGATATAAAAGTTCTCCCAATCCTAGTGCACACTTGGATTCCTTGGCGTACAAGGACTCCCTATCCAATATGCTCAATACTGCATCCAAGTGAACTATGTGTTCCTCCCAAGACCTGCTGTAAACCAGTATGTCGTCGAAGAACACCAAAACAAATTTCCTCAAGTGAGGATGGAAAACCCTGTTCATTGTGGACTAAAATGTGGCTAGAGCGTTGGTTAAACCGAATGGCATAACCAAGAAGTTATAATGTCCACAGTGGCATCAGAATGCGGTTTTCTCAATATCCTCCTCTCGGACTCTGATTTGATGGTACCCAGTCCTCAAATCAATCTTCGAGAAATAGCAAGCTCCATGTAACTCATCTATTAACTCATCAATCTGTGGTATGGGATACCTGTTCTTAATAGTCTTCCTGTTGAGCATCCTGTAGTCAATACACATCCTAAGTGTACCATCCTTTTTCTTCACCAAAACAACTGATGAAGCAAAGGGTGACTTACTCGGCCTAATGTGCCCCATAGCTAAAAGTTCTTTAATAGTTTTTTCAATTTCATCTTTTAAACATTTGGGGTGCCGATAAGGAGTGATCATGATAGGTTTTGTGCCCTCCTCCAATTCTACAATATACTCAATACCTCTATCAGGAGGTCTACCTGGTGGGATAGCACTAAAAACCTTTGCATGTTTGATTCGGAGTGCCTGAACATCTGGATGATAAGAAGAATCTTGCTGCTCCTTCTGTGAAGGCATTATCTTGTACTCTGCTGCCCAATCCACCATGTCATGCCGAATCAAACGTTCCATTCTCCTAAGTGAAATTTCTTTTACATTGTTGTCCTTGATGGCTTTGAGAACATGATTTGTGCCATCAACTTTAAATTTAATCTCCATTTCACGTAAATTAAGTGTGAACTCTCCTATTGCATGAAGCCACTTCATGCCGAGAACTACATCTGTACCTCCCATGTTCACAACATAAAAATCTGCCTTAAACTCAAAATTGTTGAGTTTCATTGGCAAATCCGGAATCATCCTCGCGCAGTTGAGAGTGTACCCATCCGCAACCTTAACTCTAATTCCTTCAAACTGCTGAGTTTGAATGCCTCTCTTCTCCACCAGCCGAGAATCAATAAAGTTATGGGTTGCACCTGTATCCAAAAGAGAAATAACTCTTTGTCCAACTAGTATGCCACGAAGTCTAAAAGAACCTTCTCTCTGCATACTGGACATATGAGCTTCCTGTAGCTCAATTTCAACCTCTCTATCTATCTCATTTTCTGATTTTTCCTCATTTGTATCATAAATTGCAGCTTGCTGGTCTGAAAAATCAGTCAACTCTTCTCCCTCAAAGAACCACTTCATATGCCTGTTTTTCCCTTTAGGCTTGAGGGGGCAATCGTGGTTGATGTCATATGGACCTTTGCAGTAGAAACAGAATTTCTTCCTTCGTAAATCGTTAAGTGTTTCACGATCTAGAGGTGCTGCAAATTTTTTCTTTTGATCAGATTTAGTGTCATCGTAGGAAGTGGATGGTTTTGAACCAAACTATTTCCGAGGTGTTGTAAGCTCCATACTGCGAGCTTTCCTCATGGCCTCCTGTAAAGCAGGTGGATCGAAAGCTTTGATCCAGCCTTTCATGGGCTCAAATAAACCCTCCATAAACAATATAATCAGCCTCCTCTCTGATATGCCCATCACCACAACTGACAGTCTCTGAAATTCTCCTATGTATGACTCCAAACTACCCAACTGTTTCAACTGTGCAAGATCTCTGAAGTATAGTTCAGGGTCACGTTTGTCAAACCTCTCTACCAATCAATCTGTAAACTCCTGGTAAGAAGTAATCCTGTCATGGTGGAGTGTTATCACGCCATGGTGCCACCAATCGTGGGCCACGCCATCCAAGTGGAGAGCTCCAAATCTAATAGCATCCTCCTCTGTCATTGGACGCAATGTAAGGAAGGTGTCCAATTTGCTTACCCAGGCACGTCCTGTAACTCTGCCACTGCCATCAAAATTAGTTAACATAATTTTATTGGTAGCCTGCCTGAGATCATTATTCCATTGTTTAGGCCTCCTATCAAACCTGTTTCTAGTATGTTCCCTCTTCTGGCTCATGAATCGATCAAAGTTAAGGTGATCCTTAACTCTCGGAGGTAATGCATCCCATTCATCATGCATAGTCATGATGTTGTCTGCAAAGTTCACGTCTCCACCCTCTTCAACCTCTTCCTCATCATTGGTATCATTTCTAGTGAAAGTAGGGCATGTAGGTCTTTCATAGGTGCGTGTTGGAGCAATATTCCTATGAGCTTCTCTATGAACACTTCCCTCCTAATCTTGATCCTGATTCTGCTTCTCTAAACTGTCAAGTTCTGAACATTTGTACTAAGTTGTTGGAGGATGTTCGCCACCTACTCTTGGCCTGCTACCATCCCTCTTAGTACATCTCTGGCATCTCTTTCTTCGTTATCAAGACGATCCCTGGAAGGACCTTCCTCATCCCTGTTTGCCATATTATCAAGGTCAAAATCTTCCTCCTGTTCGTCAAACGAAAACGCTGGAAATGGTTCAAAAGTACTTCTCTAATAACCAGGACCCCTACGTGAGTAGTACCTATCAAACTTGTTCTGATGTGACTGCATAGAAACTGCTAACCCTCCAAGCTGGCAGGATTAGAGCTCTGATACCACTATGATGAGCCCACCTGGCTCCAACTCAAACCCTGTAGTTTTATATTATCTTTATGTGTTTTTTTAGTTTTTTAAGAAGGGTTGCTAGACAGAAGTAGAAGGTACGCCATCCATATATTGATATTAAACTGAAAATTACACTAGATAATTGAAAGAACTTTTGAAATAGGCATTATTCATCAATTACAAACAGATCAGGAACAATGAGCATACCCGGATCTCTCCAGAATAATTAAATAAGAAAGATAATGCACTTGACAGGCAAGAAGTGTTGAAACCTGATGAATAGCATGCCTGGGCTCCAGATTTGCTTTCTCCCACCTGGAAACTGGAGGAAAGACATTGCCAAGGATAGGCGCCACCAAAGGAACACAGAACATGCCAAGAAGAAAGGCGTTTTAGCAAGCTACTTCACACGCCTAGCCTTTAGATGGCACATTTCCCAAGGTAAATGGTATGGCCCAAGTAAGATGCTGAAGAGCAAGTACTGGAAGCTGCAGAATTGCTGAAGAGGATGCCTCTGGTGTAGAACCTCTCTTACTTATTGCAAACTGGTAAAACTCAACAATAATTTCTGATAAAGCTCAATAGAACTTCTGAATGAAGCCCTCACAGATGCACTAATTCGACTGGTCTCTCACAGTCTCAAAAATGCTCAACACTAAAGAGAATCTCGTTCTCCAATGGCAGAAATGCTCAAACCCTTGTCTCAGAGAATAGCACAGAGAAATAACAATGGCAAAGTCAAATAATCAATGAATGAGCTTTATTTGCCAAAATTGCCTTATATTCCAAAAGGCACGACTTTCAAGAAAGTGACGCCACTTGAGCTCATTTAAATATTTTAAATCATATTTAAATCACCTTTTCAATAGTTTTAAGTTTAATACTTGGGCACCCACTTTTATGCTTAAGTGATTTTATTTTAAATCACTTTTATGAAATATTTAAGTGATATAATATTTATAAAGTCAATTTGACTTTATAATAAAGCGTTAAGTTAAATAATTAACTCAAATCACTAAAAAATCCATAACTCCCTCTAAACTCCATATATTTCCGTGCCGTCAGAAGCTGTCAACCCCTGAACTGCCAAGGCCTGCTGTGAGCCAATCACTGAGCTCTAAAAATGAGAACGACAAAACTCCTCCAGAAAATGCCACTGACCCTCTAACCAATCCAGTTAGCCCACAAGGGTCCAAGAAATAGGCTAACACACTATTCCCGAGAATTGACTAGAGTCGATATCAATTTTGAATCTATTGCTTCTGGATTTGATTGTGTGGACTCTTTTTTCATCAACGTTTCGGATCACACACAGTGAGCCATCATCAGGATGAAGAGTTGAAAAAGATGATAAGAGATAAGTTGCAGACTAAGCTTTTATAAAAGAAAGGGGAAAGAGGAAAAAAGAGTCCACACAATCAAATCCGAAGCAATAGATTCAAATTCATAAAGCTTAGTCTACAACTTATCTCTTTATCATCTTTTTCAACTCTTCATCCTGATGATGGCTCACTGTGTGTGATCCGAAATGTTGATGAAAAAAGAGTCCACACAATCAAATCCGGAAGCAATAGATTCAAATTCATATGGATTGTGGAAATCTAATTACATTGATCACAATTTTATTTTATTTTTACTTCTTTTTTTTAATTTTATTATTATTATTTATTTTTAAATCCTATTTCAAAAAGGGGACATTACAATTTTCCATGGTTTTTACAAAAATATATAGTTATTTGACTTTGGAGTAATGTTATAGAAAAACTTACAAGTATTTTCAAACTTGTAATTTGCAACATTCTATACAGCAACATTGTAATTAGCTGTACAGTCTCCTTGTCTATTCATCAATAGACATTAGCGTGTAGCTTTCTATTAAACTCAACTTTGATGGTGTGTCACAATGTGATGAAAGCATGTTCTTTGTGATGTGGAAATATGAATCTCTATTGTCTTTACCTATAAAAGTTTTTAAGTGAGACAGCAAATGTTGCCGAATTATTATATCTGGCATTAAATTAGCACTGAATATGGGTACCACAGCTTTGTTAGATAAGGGTGATTTTAGACATGTTACCAACTTGTTCAAATACAATTTTTCATCTTAAATCTCACATTAGCAACTGTTATTCATTATTAAGTGTGGTCAAGAACACCCTCTCAAATTAAAAGTAGCGTTCCACGGTGTCTCTGGGACAGGGAATGCAGGGATGAGTTTTAGGTATGTTGATGTATGTTTTATCATTCACCAAACATCAGAATAAAAATGTCCAAAGACACTCTATCCTCTCTTGAAAAACCACCGCATAGGCGATTCCAAGGTTTCTTTAGTCGGGTCTCGACGTGTGGATAAGCTCAATGGTCGTTGTGATAATGCTGGTAATAAACAAGGGGACTTACGTAGAAAGAACTTCACAAGCTAGGGACTTAGGAAATTTATCTTTGTAGGTTCTCAATTAGGACTTTCAATTGTGGATCTCAAAAAAAATGGCAAAAAGAATAGGGTTCAGAGAATCTAGTCTAAGCCTAAGAAATCAAGAGACAGTAAGGACTTGGTGAAGCGAAATAAACCACATTTTGTTTCGCCTCCTGTTGGACAACATACGCAAAAATGGGTGCAATCTTCAAAGGGGTTGTGAGAATGATATTCAAACCTTGGGTAAGGTTGAAGTTAGGCTTCCACACTCAGGAGCTCAGGCTAACTTTACGCATCGGATGAAAATCATCCATCCGAAGAAAGTATGAGCTACACTTCACCAATGAGTCGATACGATCAATCTTTCATTCAATTAACAACTTTTCAAAGCAAATTCTATTTAAGCTAACTTTAATTCTAATCTATGGTGGAAGATAATATGCAACCTCGCTTACTATTCAACAATAAGAAGTGATTCAAGGCAAATCATGCTCAAGAGCTTTTATCATTCAAAATAGTCTCAATGCGACAATATACATAACAGGTCTCCACACATTACAAATGAGGGGGCGAGCTCAATTTATAGGCTCCCCAATTACAATTCAATGGCCAAGATTGATTTCAAATCAACGGCCGAGATTACAAAATAAAACCCTAATTAGGGTTTGTCACTTTCGACCAATGAGAAAATTCCATTTAAGAACACTTGTCCCTTTTGCTAAATATAAACCAACAATAAAATAGAAAGTTGTTGCGTGTTGATTTGGAACAATTTGATTGGTTGGAAGATGACGAGGTGCCATCTCAGCGTGCTGGATGCCTTCCTTAGTTGCTTCGTTTTTCTTCCACGTGCTTGCCTTAGAATATTTTCCCTGCCGATAACTCTGTCCGTTGTGCTTGTTCCTTCCTAACTTTGATCTTGGACTCCTTTCAAGTGTCTAGAATTTGGAGAAGAATGCCTTTGTGCTTTCGCCATAATGGAGGAAATTGGAATTTCCTCTGTGAAGTATTTCCTAGACTTAGCCAAATTTTGGCTATTCAAGTTCATTTTGTAACATCATCTGGATCATTCAACACCATGCTCGAACGAACTTTGCCTGTGGATTTGCCTTCAATTCTGAATCTGGCTTGTGCTATGTAGGACAAATTCCATCCCTGGACAAGAATTTTATTCACTTCCTCTTTATTTTCCTCTTCACCCTTCCTGTTTTCCGTCCAACACTTAGTGAATTCTTCTAGCCAATTTTCTCGTCCTCTCCTTGGGCGGACTTCATATGAGCTTGGACGTTTTCTCTCTCGGCCTAAGTCAGACTTCAAGCCACTTTGGACAAACATTTCTAGGGAGAAGTCGAACTTTATCATGCTTGTGCCATTTCTCAGTTGAGCAAAGTCGGATTTGCTAGTGGTTTTGCCATCTTTTCTTTATGCTTGGCGAACCTTCTCAACACTTTGACATTTCTTTTCTTGGTCTAGGTCGGACTTTGCATCATGTTTGCCATTGTACTTGGCGGATCTTATGGATGTCTGGACATACCTTCTCCAAGCAAAGTCGGAAAAGGTTTGGACATGCTGAGCTTGGGCAAAGTCAGACTTTCTCGTGCTTGTGCCATCTTTTTCCTTCACTCTATCTGGCTTGAAGCAGACTTGCCTCCATTCCATGCCTTTGCTTCTTCTTTGAAGACTCGCCTCGCGTCGTCATCCACCTGCAAGAAATAAAATAAACAAATTCAGATTTTCTCTCTCCTGAATTTTTACCACTCTCTCTCCTGAAGCCATGGTGAATTTAATTTTTCCCTTAGGATTTTATCTCTGGCCGGCACAAATTATTTTCCTCCAAAACATTGTCTGGCGAATTTGATTTTGTCCAAGGCATTTTTAAATTCCAAATAGTTGAAAATTAATTATTAAAATATTAAAAATATTTTAATTAATTCCAACCCGTACGTTTTGGACCCATGGCTATTTCGATTTTCCTTTCATTTTTCTTGGCTAAGAGTGTATCATCCAATTTTATCCTCAATTTCGTCTAGCCAAACCAAAATTTAAGCCATTCCGTCGAAAATTTTATTGCCAGATCCATATTTTCCTTTGCCGAGGCGAGATTTTAAGCTTATTTTGCTCTGCCAAAGTCAAATATTTCCTTGCTTAGTCGAATTTTTCTAGGCAAAATCCTTGTCCGAATGTCTTCATTGGGCGACTTTCCTTGACGTCTGACATATTCTCCCTCCTTCTGGCCAAGGACGATCCCTCCTTTCTCTTTGCCTTGCGCATTTTTTCTTCGGCCAAAGTTGACAATTTCTCAACATTTTCTCCATACTTAGGCAAATTTTGTCTCTTTTTCCTCATCGTGTTAGGCACACTTCGTTTTATTTCTTGCCACGTCCCAATCCTCTTTAGCACATGTCCTTTCAAACTTGGCATTTGACCTCTCGACAGTGTCTCAATACTTGGTCAAAATTCTCAACTTTCCATCCTTTTAGTCTCTGTACTTGGGCAAATATTCGAACCTCTTCTTAGACTTGGCATTAACACTTAGCCAAAAATCTTATCATCTTAGGCGGACTTCCTTGACATTTTGGACGAGGATCATGGATGTCTTTGATACCTTGCTAACCTCCTCCAAGTATATGGCGGACTTTGTAAGTCTTTAGGATGAACATTTTTGGACGTCCCTCTTTTCTAGGGCGGATTTCCTCAACACTTTAGCATTTATCTCAACATTTTATCCCCTTTGGAAATCCTACAATACTTAGTCAAAATTTCGAATTCCCACCTTTTAAGGCTTTACACTTAGGCAAAATTTCAAAATTTTCATGGATAGTCTTCAGCCAAGTCAAATCTTTCAAGGGTGGACTTCATAACCCTCTTGCATCTCTCTTTTAAGCAGATGGCGGACTTTAGGTGATGTTTGGACAAGGATCCTTAAGGCTGGCGGACTTTAGAGACTTCTAGGATATCCTTGGGCGGACTTTGGAAGTGTCAAGGACTTCCCTCTTAGTGCATGGCAGACTTTGGAACCTTTCAGCACTTCCTCCCTTGATGCATGGCGGACTTCAAAGGATCCTAGGACATGCTTGCTTAGTGCTGGGCGGACTTCATGAGTTCTTGGCACTTGTCTAAACATTCTACCTCTTGGAAATGTCATGATGTTTAGCCAAAGATCAATTTTCCACCCTTTAAGGCCCCCATACTTAGCAGATTTTCGAAATTCTCTTTGCTGGGCATTAATACTTAGTGAAAATTTTGATTTTCCTTCACTTTACATGCCTAGGCAGACTTTCCAAGCCTCTTGGACATCCTTCTTGGCATATGGCGGACTTCAGATGATGCTAGGATGTCAAGGGCGGACTTTGGAACTGATTAGGATGAGTTTGGGCGGACCTTGGAGGAGTCAAGGATGTGCAAGGCGGACTTCAAGAGACTTTGGCATCATCCCTCTTTGTGCTGGGCGGACCTTGGAGGAGTCAAGGATGTGCAAGGCGGACTTCAAGAGACTTTGGCATCATCCCTCTTTGTGCTGGGCGGACTTTCCTTACTTCCAGACATTCCTTCCTTCGTCCTGTCCCACTTTTCAAGGACCATCCTCCTATGGCGAATTTCAGACTTAACCAGATTTCTTATGAATTCCACCCTTTTCTGAGTTAATTTTCTGTGACTTCAACCTCAGATCTGACTGGTTATGACCTGATTTTTCCAGATCTCAATGTTTTTGGTCTGATTTTTTCACTTTGACTTTGTTCATACTTTTCGAAAAATTTCAAATTTTCATTTCGATTTTCTGAGTGATCTATTGAGTTTTTTGAACTTCTGAGTGCGTTTTCAGAACTCGGGACCCTTCTAAAAATAGAAACTTTCCAAAAATAGAAATTTTCCAAAAAATAGCAACTTTCCAAAAATAGACCCTAAAAAATAGGGATCCCAGAATTGCCCAAAAGTGCCAAAAAAAATAGGTCCTAAAAAATAGGGGCCCGGGGTGAGAAACCCTAAAATTTTGGAAGTGTCAGAATTTGGATCGAAATCCACAAATGATCATCGCCTCCCAGGCCCTCTAAGCACGATGGTGACATTTACGCGCTGATTCAAGCATGGATTCTTGACTTGGCTCAGATGACTCTCGACAGACTGACTGACTTGGAACCCTCGAAATGATGACCTCATTGTAAAAAGACAAGTGACATGCAACCGCAACACCGGCAAAAGCCGGGGCAGGGGGTCCTCCATTTTGCAATGGGCTGGCTGTGAAATGGTCACAACAAATGTATGTTGGGGGCAGGGTAACTAAAATAAAATATAATATTTGAAAATTATATTAAAAAAGTAGTAAAAGAGATTGCAATTTATCATGTGTGTAAATGATCTCACAATCAATTGAACCAAAATTCAGAATATATATATTATAATAATCAATTTCATGATTTCAACAAGTTTGCAACACAAAGTTAGTATTACAGGTTGCAAAGTTAGTATTACAGGTACAATGGGCCAATGGCTAATCAAACTCATTTTCCAATGCAAATACATAATGTACTCCACATCACTAGAACTGCTAGATCTCAAAACCCAAAAAGAAGGATCATTTATTTTCCCATTTTAAGCTGGTCCTTGATAAAAGATAACAAAAACAACAGAGCAATTAAATGTATCGAGCTTAAGAGGTAAAAATAGAGATTTACAATTTAGCTGATTTACGGACAACAGGTAGGCATTGGTACAAAAATTAAAATTGAAGTGATTGATTGTTATATCTAGTTGAAAATCAATGTTGACAAAATAAAAAAAATTCAATTGATATTAAGTAAGACTCTTTATTATTCTTTTTTTAAATTAAGTCTGAATGAAGAGGATAATTTAAAGACTACAGAGGAGTGGCTGTTAATAAACAGCAAGGGGCCAAAGGTAAGGACTTTGTAGCTGAAGAAGTAGAATATCATCATCCTTTATATTTTTCTTCTCTGTTTTCATTTATGTTGCTTCCCAGGAAATACTAATGAGGATTCAGGAACTCACAAACATTTATGAAAATAAAATTTACAGAGCTTAACAGCGATTGTTGAAAAATGAGAGTTCTTTTTAAAAGGTATGGGGCTGCCCTGCTATTCCCAGAACAGTGAGGGACATCTCCACATTCCATAGCCATCCTAGGGATGGCAGGGTGTTCTGGACCCCAGACACACCTTACAGAGGGAAACACCCTAGGGACATGGCATCAAAAGGGACAGAAAGAGCACATTTCATTCCCATGCTGTCATCTGCAGGACATTGGGTTTTATGATTTATCCCACAGGCACATTCTTAGTAAACACTGAATTAAAGTTATGTGAAATAAGTATATAATATATTTGAGATATAAAAGCTAAATTTGGTTTCATCGAGCACATGGGCAGCCATTTATGGTAGAGGATAGTGACTATTATCAATTTATATCATATCCAAAATTTCTGTATCAAGATCAATACATTCATAATTAACATATAATGCACACAAATATCCATGGTGATTTGCATGATTCCTTCTCTTTGTGATTGTGTTTGTTGAGAGAATACACCTTACACATAAACACACATCCTCGATTACTCCATCTATGAGTGAATAACAGGGCATGTATTTACTGGATAATAATAATGACTAATCCAGATTCTTGATTACAGTACCACTGTTCATTGTTTACAAAAATAATAGCTTAAATTACTCTCATTTGATACATTTGTGTTCCTTATCTAATCATTGTACTTTAGGTCAATGCTCTGTTATTGTCTCATCTGATATCCTGTCATAGCACTAAAAGCTTGAATCCTTAGAATAGCTTAGTTGGAATACAATGGAGATAAAATCTATACTGAAAATGACAGAGATATTGAACAGGTTATGGATTAAGTAATGGATTTTAAATAATTTTGATATTTGATTTTAATTATCTGGACTATTATGATATCATGATTAAGTATTGTGAGTAGGATTTGTTTGGATGTATGTGTGTGTACAGATTATAATCAATGGTTTACCACCTTAAAACGTATATCTTAACAAAAGAATTTCAAGTATAATGTGCAATTCATTAAAAGGACTAGTCCAGAAGAACGGTTGATATTTGGTTATGGATTATGGTTGATTTTATCCCATTCAACATTGTGATGATTTGGTTGGAGCATTTGAAAGTCACAGGTGACATGGAAAATCCAAATAATATATAAGGGGAGTAACACATCCCATGTGGGTATTTTAGCAGTAACTGAGGTAGCTACGAGGCAACAGTGTGGCATCAGCAACCAGGAGTAGCAACTGTGTAGTGAACAAGTCAGACAGTCATTAGCAATGAGTACAGAGAAAGAAAGACCCGAATTTGGAAGATCTCATCAATAGAGGATAACTTTGAAGAATGGAAAGCCTTGGGCAACAAGAAATGGCTGGTTTAGCAAAAATCAGTTAGTCCTACCTGATATCCCAAGAGGTATAAAAGTCAACAACAGAATGCCAACAGGGAAAAGTAACTGGAAATGTAACCAAAGGAGGAAGGTCAATGATTGACAACTTTGGAGAAGTCTGAGCAAGGCAACTGAATATTGCATTAGAAAGGATATTAGGAGAATGTCTCGGGAATGAATGTTCAACTTCAGCCCAGTTAAATAATAGAATGAGGGATAGTTGTCCTAGGCAAAACAAAAGGATATCAGGATAAATAGAGGTCAACAGGTATAAGTAGAGTTCAGCATATTCTCTGGATCATTTCCTTAGCTTGATTCTCAGATAATTCCTAATAACATTCAAAGCAAGAGCTTTTCGGCAAAAGAGAGAGAACCTGTACAAGAAGTATCAACTGAGAAGAAGATTTGATGAAGCAACGTTGAAGAAAGGATAGGAAGACAGAGATTGAGTTGGAGAAAAATTGCAAAGTACGGATAGAGGAAGAAGCAAATGGTAGTTTTGTGTATATAGATCTAGTCTTTTCAAACATTATCTTAAGTATCAACTGAGAAGAAGATTTGATGAAGCAACATTGAAGAAAGGACAGGAAGACAGAGATTGAGTTGGAGAAGAATTGCAAAGGACGGATAGAGGAAGAAACAAATGGTAGTTTTGTGTATATAGATCTAGTCTTTCAAATATTATCTTGCTTTATGTTATGCCATAAATTGGGCATCATAGATATTTCTAAGCAGGAAAAATTAGTAGTCAGAGAGATCTAGCTGAGTCAAAATGAACACAAGTCACTAAGATATCAGGTTACAATCTGTATCCTGTTGACATCTGCTTACATATACTTCAATATTTTATCACCGTGCACTATACCCCCTGAAAAATAATGCTCCATAATTAAGGCATTTATGGCTCCCATCCACATGGATGATCATAACAAGCTATCAACCTAGAGTCTCATAAAATTATTTTCTCCCATTGACGAAAGCCACTTCCTAGTGCCAAACTCTAGAATGCTGTCCCTAAGCTAAATAATCCATTAGCAAATTTATCCACCATTCTTCTTGCAAATTAAGAGATAGTTTGTTTTCTGATGTTTTAGAATAATGTCTAGTTTCGCAATAAAAATTTACTCAAAAATAATGTCCAGCTTTCAAATAAAAAATTTACTCAAATGCTTTTTCTCCATTTTCACTCTCAAAATAACTTCCTTCTCTATCATTCAAGTACAAGTGAATTCAAGTTATTAATCTATGGATAAACTTACTTGAGCTTAGGCTAAAATATCATATCAGTCACATGGAAGCATCAACATATACAAAGCTTACCTCCAGTCCTGCATAAACAGCCACAAACAAGGCATATCCTGCTGGACCATAACCTGATCCAAAAAGAAAGAATTAGGATAATTTAATTCTCAATCACCAAATGAAGAACACAAACTGTAGATGAATTGGATCAGAAAACAAGACATTAAAGAGCTTTCTTTTTTTTATAACCAGAGAACATAAACAAAAGCATCTCACGGAGGGATATTTAGTGATTATAAATATGAAAGAAAGAATAACTATATGAGGTGATTCTCATATTTGCCTTACCCAAAGATGGAAAATTTGTCTTACACATTTGCCAAGACCTATTCATCCATCTCTACATACCTAAGCTGTACTTATTGGGGGTGTTGGTGAATTATTTTATTTTCTTGCATTTAGTTTACTTACTTTATTGCATTATGTGTACCTAGAATAGAATAAGCTTTACTTGGCTAGGTTGTACTTGTATCACATGACTTGTACTTTCCTGTCCACACATTCGACTGCATCTCTTTTAGCCCACATTGGTTTACATTCACATGTCTTGGTAGTGTATCATATACATACCCATGTATTGCTCTTATATGAGCAATCATTATCTCCAATTCATACTATTGCATCACAGTTTATTCTATCATATTGATCTTCCGAGTCCTCGTGCTTTCATTTAGGCTTACTTGATCTTGGGTGGCTATCTCCATGGCCAAATCTTACAACCTACAGCTCACACCATGGTGTCATGTCTCCAAATTATAACACATTGAAATATGAATAATAAGATCAAGTGAACATTAAAATATAGCCAATCTCAACATTACTATAATCATAATTATTTGAGATAATATTATAATGATAAGGTCAAATATTATTATAATCATAATTATTTGAGATAACATTATTATCATTACAAATACCATTTCTATATGATCTGATAATTAATATAAAATTAGCAATAAACGTCAAGATATGAATATAGATAATTGCAATAGATAATATTAGTATAATAAGGTGTCAAAAAAAATAATAATAATAAACGGAAGACAGCGTAAATATTATAGCGGTGGCAAATAAAGATATCAGTCACCCAAACAAATAGTCGATGCCTAAAATATTTGACGCATCATCAATCGGGCCCTTAACAGGATACTCAATCAAAGTGCACTTAGATTTTTTGTATATGTTTCCTGACGAGAATAGATTGCTCAGCAGAGCTGTGAGTCACGCATTTCATGAAACCAACAGGAAGAGTTCGAGTATGAATAATGTGAAGCCAAAAGAGTAGCACTCAATTAAAGCATTTTTTATAATAAAACCAACCCTAATTGCTAGTAAAACCATCAGGGATTGGAGATAGAAACTACCGCCTGGGCCAAGAGACACGATCTTTAGGAAAGGTGATCAAGACCAAATGAAGGGTCATGCCTTCATGGAGACCAGCAAGATATATATAAGGTAAGGGACATGGGGAAGACAAGAAAAGATGGTAGCATTGAATACATATTTTATACAGCGGATATAATTTTCTTGCAGGCCTCAGAGGGCAGAGATATTTACGTATTCCATAGTAGATCTTATAAGATTAATACTGAGCTGACAATCAAGCCATATTAGCCCTTGAAAGTGATTCCCAATAGGATTATAATTTAGCAATAAATTCTTGACTTCGACTCTATTGACAACCTTGATCTGGAAGACTAAAGCCAGGAACAGAATCATAGAAGCATCATGGGCAAGTAAGGGATACATGGATATACAGCTAGCCAAGTGATGTATTTCACTAGCTTTAATATTTAGCATATTCCAATATTAGAAAGAGAGAATCAATCACCAATAAGATACTGAAATAACCGGTGCACTAATAATAGAATTGTGCATTTTATGTCTTACATCTCTTCATGACCGATCTGTTGAATCAGTGCTGCTGTATCTAATCATCAATGGCCTTTGTCATGTCTAAAAATTGAATATGCAAAACCTCACAGAAAACAAGCATAGTCTAATCAGCAAGATCATCGCACCCCAAATGGGAAAATCCTAATTAGTGTATTAATTAAAAGCACTGTTTCTTTAACAAATAGATGATTCTGATTCTATTCACATTGCAGCAGTAAAGGAGTATGGATAGGATTATCTATAGGCAGATGTATATATTGTTTCTCATTAATTTAGGAAAGTATATCATAATAGAAGTTGCTAATCTGTTTATTGATGCAATGTTTTCTGTTGATATTATCATGATTATAATTAACTGAATATGGTTCCTTTCAATGTTATCATGATTATACTTGTTCTAGGCCAAGACCTTTACTTTGACTTTAAATGATTAAAGGTGAATGCAAGTGTATTCAATTGATAAAAGATTGTCTTCTCAGTGTTTGTAAGCTTATTGGGAGGAACGGTGCGAGGGAAGTGGTGCCTAAGAACCCCACTTAAGTCCGCCCCCAGAACCCAAGGCAGGAATGAGCCCTGGAGGGGTGGAAATTCCACTCATAGTCCACCCAGTCCCAAGGCCTGGGTGGGCCATGGAGGCGTGGGGGTTCCACTCATAGTCCGCCATGGCCATGGAGAGGTGGTAGGCTCGGGCCACTTAGCCACTCCCTCGACTATTCCCCAATGAGTCAAGTGTCTTCCGAGGTGTTGACGTGGGTAGAGAAAGCAGATACAAGTGTTTCCACTAAGCACGCCACTCCGAGTATGGAATGGTCTTGTTTTGGACATTTAGCTCGAGGCCAAGGGGTGGGTTGTCCTGATAGGTTGCTTGTGCCCTTGGGCTTAGATGGATAGCTTCAGGCAGATCTACCCATGCCACTCCTCATCTGTACCAAGCTCCATCCTTATTTGACACCACCATAATCAGAGAACGACAAGGCAAAGTACATGGTCTAATCAGTCCTTGTTTAACGAGAGCAGCTGCATCTTAACTTCATTTGGTCTCAAGTAAGCTTTGTTAGTACAAATCTATGTTTGAAAGAAGACAATTGGGTAGTGGTTGGATTTCATGCTCTATTGCTCTTTGAGGAGGCAAACCCTAGGGATCTTGGAACATCTCTGAAAACTGCTGTATGAGTTGATTTACTCCCTCTCTCCTTATTAGAGTGCAGCTCATGGACTGTTTTTATTTCAGTGCCCTCTCTTTGCTATTTCCCATGCAGTAAAAATAAAGTAAACTTTCCACTACAATTGATTAATCTCTTGGCTTGAATGGTGTAGTCAGCAAGATAGAAATAAATAAAAGAAATAAAATAATTATGTTAAAATGTAATTAAATCCCCAACCGTTGGGTGGTTGTACTTGGTAGTTGCCGACAGTTGGTGTCCTCAACCAACATCGGCTGGCTATATATTGTATGTTTTCATTTGTAGTTGGGGACTGCACACACTTTATATGATGTACTTATTGCCTATCTAATGAATGAGAATACAATACATATATTTTGTGCATTGTACATGTATTTAATATGTTTTATTACTATTGTTCTATATTTCTGTTTACTCTGTATTAATCGGTCAAATAGCCTTAAAGAGTAAACATTTGACGCCATTGCTGATACAAACCCTAGTGATATAGAACACATAGACAAGAATCATGGTGTTGTAATGCATCAGCCAGCCAAAGATCCTATACAAGCAAACAAAGAAAGAGAAGACATGTTGACAGAGGACTTGATAAACCTGTGGGACATCTTGCTAAAGGAACATGTACGGAGGGAAGCTCTCAGGAGAGAGGTACCTCGGGAAGCCATCTAGGACAATCTGATTGCCAACCCAAAGGTTGATCATCTTCTTGAGAGACCGACGAATTAGGGGTCAGAAACACAATTTTTTTTACAAATCTATGATCATCAAGAGAAACTACAACAGCATTACCAAGCTTCAACTCCTTTCCGGCAAAACTATCACTGAGGAAAGTATTGCAAGAGAAGCAAAGCTACTACTCAAATCTCCTATCTAACCCCTAGATTGATAAATCAGAAGCAAGAGAACAAATCTTAAGATTCCCCCATTAATATCTGCTTCTGATAATGCAACACTAATAGAGCCAATTTTGGAGGAAGAAGTCAGGCAGGTTGTCTTCTCTTTCAAGCCAAATAAAGCCCCAGGCCCTAACTTCCCTGCTACTTTCCATCAACATTTTTGGGAGATTGTGGGAATAGACATAACCGAGGTTGTCCAAGAAATAGATGTTTGTAAGGAAATTCTCAAACAAATGAATTCCACATTCATTACCCTAATCCTAAAAAGGAAAATACTTGTTCCTTTCACAAATACAAGCCCATTTCTTTATGTAATGCCTTCTACAAAATAATATCAAGTGATGGCCATCAGGCTTAAGAAGCTTCTTCCAAAAATAATCTCTACTAAACAACAAGGTTTTGTAGCAAGCAGACAAATTCTAGATGGCATCATCATTGTCCATGAACTAATCAACTCCGTTGCCACTCTAAACCAAAGGAGCATTATGATAAATTTAAACATGAGTAAGGCTTTTGACAAAGTAAACAGGGAATTTCAAGAATGCATTATGCAATGATTTAGGTTCTATAAAGAATGGAGAGACTAGATCTACAGCTGTATAATTTCCCCTAAGTTTTCAGTTCTAATCAATTGTGAGCCTGTTGGATTCTTCAAAGCCTTGAGGAGTCTAAGACAAGGTGAGCCATTAATCCCTTACCTGTTCATCTTGGTGGCAAAAGCACTGGGAAGATGGCTTACACACCTCAAACATGCTAGTCAGCTAAAAGGAATCAAAGTAGTCAACAATACTCCCTCTATCTCCCATCTACAATTTGCGGATGATACTGATTTGGTGGGTGAAGCTTTGGTGCAGTGTTGGTTGAAAATTTTGTATACCTTAAGGATATGCAAAATTGTGGTTTCAGCCACAGTGTGTGAGTTAAACTCTCCTATTTAAGGGGAGGCTCCCCCTTTTCTGTCTATTTTAACAATTCAGAAATACACTCTAACTATAAATCTATTCTAAATCTGGGTGAAACTCTATCTTTTTCTCTTTTTCCAGAAAAGACACTTATTCTTTTCTCTTGTTTTAGAAAAGAATCACAGCTGAAAATATAAATGATTTATGAAGTAAACAAATAAAGAAGCAAAGTTTCCATAAAGGCACAAAGTCCTCC
>VDFB02059698.1:0-41520 GCA_007258455.2 Sequoia sempervirens | reverse complement strand
CCTCTTATGGATCAAAAGACTATTGAGAGGGAAATAATCATGTATATGATCAAATACAATGTGACTCTTAGTGACATCCTTGAAAAGGCTTTGAAGATTTTAGTACAAGATTTGAGGCAAAAAAAGAGAAAAATCCATTGAAGTGGATGAAGAACTAAGGAAGGAAGCTCTTGACAAAGCACGATCCTCTATTTCCCAGGAAGAAAAAGATGTAATATCTTAGGAAAAGCTCAGGAATTAAGGACAAAACAAAGAGTGAATATTCTTACAAGTATGTCAAAGGAATATAGAGACAAAATACAGAAGAAAACTGAGGAAGTAACCAATAAAAATTTTGAGGAAGTGAGAGAAGGTAAAAATGTGGAACAACCACATATGTCTCTTCAACACAATACTAAACAACAATTTCCACAAGAGGAGCAAGAAGATAAAGTTACACATTATGTAAATCATGCTTCTCCTGATCATGGTGTGCATAATAGTCCTCATCCAGATAACACCGATCAATAGGATCAACATTTGGGGAAAGATACAACTACTTCCAGAGAAAGTGCTCAAGAAAATATAAGGTCATCCTCATTTGCTTCTCCTATTGATTCCATCAAGGAGTTTCTAGCTCAGTAGAAAAAGATTCATCCTACAATTTCTTTGTAGTTTGAAATATTCAGCCAAATTTTTTACTCTTTTTCAAATTGCGCATTACAAACAAGCACCCATTAAGGTTAGAGAGAAACCAAAACGCAGTAAGAAAGAAACTCTAATCCAGAATGGAATACCATGATGGCGAGCATTGGTCAGAGGATCTTCTATTCTAATTGTAGGAAAGAACTCAACGTCAAGTATGTGCTACCCAATCCAATGCGGAGTGAGGGGCGACCATATGACGGAGTGAATTACAAAAGCAATGCTAGAAAGAAATGCTGAAAGATGAAACTACTCGACACCCAAAATGTGCTTGCTGACCCAAGATGGGAAAGTAGCTACCATAGGGCGGAGATCTATCTATTACAAACTTCAAATGAAATTGAGCATTACAAATTCAAATTAACAAGCTGAAGAATGACTGCCAGTACTACTGGTCAGTTTACAATTTAATATCATACGCCTGTCAAGATGTTAGAGCTGGAAATATGAATCATTACAATACAATAATATCTCTCATGGCTGAGTTCAAGAAGCCACATCAAATCATTACATGGATTGTAATTAACATTCTGTTTTTTCTGTTTTCCTCAAATCTGTATTTTGTAATTAAAACCAGCAGCCTATGAATTGATTCAAATGCTCATATCTCCCTTATAACTCACTCAAATTGCCCAAACTAAGATGCATAAGACTAATATGATGATGGCGCCCACCCCAGCAACTTAACCCACACTCAATATGCAACGAATGTTTAATGCACGAATCCCAAGAAGGCTGAAAAGGTACGGCCTTGCTGAGAAAGGCGATTTCACTTTTAAAAATAATGCAAGCACTAGAAAATCTATAAACTGGAGAATATGATTACCCTTGACAAACAAAGAGAATGAGATGATACCCAGAAGGACTATTTTTGTATTTTTCAAGATATGAATAAAACATGCAATCTGCTGTATTAAATGATGCTAAAATGCTGAAACACTAAAATGCCCAAGACAGATTTAACAATGCAAGAAGCTAAACACAATGCTCAAACTAAATGCACTCACAGTACAATGATTCACCACTAGATGTTGTCTTCCAAACACGAAGTGATGCCCAAGCTAGGAGGCCTTCATTCCTCGAAGCAGTCCCAGAGCCAATCCGGCAGCATAACAGTATAGTCGTCCAAAAGATCCCCAAATGATGCTCAAGACTCCTTTTTATAAATCTTCAGTTGACTTCTCAAAACCCTAAAATCCACTTTTAGGTCAGAAACCCTAATCTCCTCAAGATGGCGTACTTCTCCTTTATGGCTTAAGATTTGATATTTTAAATAAATATCATGCTTTGATAATTTCGCCCTTCATATCCTTGCTTTGACTTTGCAATAATTAAAATATTCTTTTAATGAGGGTGCCACCCTCAAAGACCCCTTTTTAAAAACATCTTTAAGTCATTAATCTAGGCCCATGGTCATTGTTAAAATATAATATTTAAACGTGACTTTTTTTAATTAAATGACTTAGCTTATCCCTCCGAAGGTGCTCTGAAGCCAATACTGATCCAAACATCTGACCAAACCCAAGCAAAGTCAACCGGTCAACTCATTTTAGAAAGTCGCTAAAAATAGAATTTACTAAAACGTAAATTCCAAAGTGCTCAACGCCGAAGATGAACATACCACTCATGTCTCCCCGAAACCCGTAAGGAATCCGGGCCATTGAATCCACCATCTCCAGCAATGACCTCCTCAAAAATAGGAAACCCCATTTTACCTTCGACTGTACCGGTTTCCAAAAAGGCCAATGGTCACATGAATCCATCAGGTTTGAGAAGGGGACATTACAACCGGCCCCAAGATTACTTGTCCTCAAGCAATCGCAAACTAGGATGCTGCAATATCTCATCACTTTCCCAAGTTGCATCCTCCATAGGCAGGTTCTTCCACTTTACCAAACATTCTCTGATAGTTCTATTCCTCAAGGAACGTTCTCTGACATCAAGTATCTCCTCAGGAACCAGAACCAATTGTCCTTCTTCATCCAACACAGAATCAGGAAGAAGCAACCACATTGTGTCCAAGTGCCTTCTTGAGGCGAGACACGTGGAAGACGTTATGCACTCTGCTATCTGAAGGTAGCTCTAATTCATAAGCTACAGCCCCAACCCTTTTGATGACCCTAAATGGCCCATAGAAGTGAGGTTTGAGCTTCTCAGCTCCACTCTTCTTGAGAGTAGACTGTCTATAAGGTTGTAAACGGAGATAGACCATATCCCCAACCTCAAAAGAACGCTCTACACGCCTCTGATCAGCATACAACTTCTGCTGATTTTGTGCAATCTGCAAATTATCCTTCAAGGATCTCATTATGTCTTGACTATGCTGCAACAAATCCTTGGCTAAAGGTGCTTTGCTGTCACCAAACACCAAATCTGCAAAGCTGGGTGCTTCATACCCATAAAGTGCCAAGAAATGAGACATCTTAATCGACATGTGGAAAGTAGAGTTGTAGCAGTACTCGCCTATATGCAGCCATTTGACCCAAGCTTTCTGCTGTTCTGACACATAATTTCTCAAGTAGCCTTCTAACCACTTGTTCACCACTTCTGTTTGCCCATCAGTTTGGGGGTGATAACTCGTGCTTGGAGTGAGCACAGTACCACTCATTCTGAAAACTTCCTGCCAAAAGGTACTTAGGAACTTGCTGTCCCTATCACTTACAATATTCTTTGGCAACCCATGCAGCCTAAACACTTCTCGAAAGAACAAATCTGCAACTTCAGATGCGTGAAAGTCAGTAATGGCAAAGAAATGAGCAAATTTTGTCAATCCTCACGACAACCATCGTGAATACAATCCTTCCCTTTGGGCCTCTGACAACCCCGATGAAATCCATTGAAATGCTTTCCCACTTTTGATTGGGAATTGGAAGTGGTTGCAGCAAACCGACTGGTAATGTATGCTCATTTTTATTCGCTTGACAAACAGGACATTCCTGAATGTAGCGTTGAACCTCTCTCTTCAAACCTTTCCAAGAAAACCTTTCTCGGATCTGCCTATAGGTCTTGAAAAAACCTTGGTGACTAGCAACTGGAATGTCATGAAAATTCAAAAGAATCTTCTTCTTGAGCTTAGAATCAGCCACTAGAAAGATTCTTCCCTTATACTGGATCAATCCCTCAACCACCTGGTACCTTTCATCATGGAAAGTACCTTCCAGAATGCTGGTTGCAAACTGATTTTTGGCATAATCAGCAAGCAACATGTCTCTCCAATCTGCAGTAAGCTCACACAATGAGCTAAGATGAGGTCTTCTGGATAGAGCATCGGCCACGACATTATTTTTCCCTTTGACATATTCAATGTCAAAGTCGTAAGCTTGAAGCTTACTCACCCATTTCTGTTGCCTCTCATTTAAATCCTTCTGGTGCATAAAATGCTTGAGGCTATTGTGGTCAGTCTTAACCATGAATTTGTTCCCCACCAAGTAATTGGCCTGAATCTTGGCTAATGTGAATGCATACATTAGCAGTATTTCTTTTTATTTGCGATTGAGTATGTCCCTTCAACAATCTCTTATAACTTTCTATACTTTCAAACACTTATAGGTGTTTATGTCTTGTATCGACAGCCCCACCTTCACCGATGTACCACATTGCAGCTCGAATGGCTTTGAGAAACTGGGATAGCCAAGACTGGCACTAACTCATGATCTTCTTGAATTTATTATCAGTAAACAATTTGAGCCTTTTCCTCACCAAGCAAGGCTCCTTTGGTGAGATTGCAGGGAGTGGTATTTATGTGAATAATTTCTTTATGTAATCTCCTCCATAAAACCATGCAAGACCCAAAAACCTTTCAACCGGGTCAAGTTTCGTAGGCCAATCAACTACCGCTGATTTTTTCTCGATCTACCTTCACTCCCTCAGCACTGATTATGTGGTCAAGGTACAGTAACTCCACCATTCCAAATTCACATTTGGAAGCTTTGGCAAATAAGCTCTCAGATTCCATGATACTAAGCACTTCCTCCAAGTGCTTGAGGTGATCCTCCCAAGTCTTGCTGTAGATCAGAATGTCATCAAAAAATATCAGCACAAACCTTCGTAACTGATTCTGGAAGACACGGTTCATGCAAGACTGAAAGGTAGCTGGAGCGTTAGTCAACCCAAATGGCATGACTAAGAATTCAAAATGGCCATAGTGGCATCGGAAAGCTGTCTTTTCCACATCTGATCCCCTCATTCGTATCTGATGGTAACCCGACCTCAGATCAATCTTCGAAAAGAACTTAGCCCCATGTAGCTCATCAATGAGCTCATCTATCCTGGGAATGGGGTATCTATTTTCGATGGTGCTTTGGTTCAAAGCACGATAGTCCACGCACATGCGCATGGTACCATCCTTCTTTTTCACAAGAACCACTGCAGAGGCAAATGGGCTCTTGCTTGGGCGTATGAAACCCATCTCCAAAAGTTCCCGAATATTCTTCTCGATCTCATCCTTTTGCCTCTTCGGATACCGATATGGAGTTGTGATCACCGGTTTGGCTCCTTCTTTGAGCTCTATGATGTGTTCTGAACCCCGTTCAGGTGGTGGTCCAGGAGGCAAATCTGCGAAGACTTTGCTCTTCTTCGTGAGTAGTGACTGGATATCAGGAGGTTGGTCACGTTTAGTCTCAACAGAACTAGCAGGAAGTATCATGCATTCGGCAACCCACTCAGCTTGATCGTGACGGATCAGCTTTGCCATTCTTTTGAATGACACTACTCGAGGACCCCCATTGGACATGCCTCTCAAAACTATCTTCTTCCCATCTGATTGGAACTTCAACTCCATAGTCTGCAGATTCAAAAAGATCTCTCCAAGAGATCGCAGCCATTGAATGCCTAGAACGGCATCAGTATCCCCAATGTGAACTACATAGAAGTCATCCTTGACTTCGTAGTTGCCCAACTGCATGGTCATGTTAGATATTTTCTTGGTGCAAGTAATATGAAATCCATCGGCAACCATGACCTTGAATCCTTCGAACTCCTTTGTTTGCAGCCCCTTCTTGGCTACCACAACTTCATCAATGAAGTTATGAGTTGCTCCAGTATCGATCAAAGCAACGATTCGCTGCCCTTTGACCATCCCACGAACCTTGAATGATTCATTTCTTTGAAAACTGGAAAGTTGAGCTAAAACTCCACCACTTCCCTTCTCATCTCCGGACTCTTCTGGAGCTCTATCTTCTTCATTTCCTTCAAAATCAGATTGCTGGTCGGAAAAATCAGAACTACTTTCCCCAGCTGAATAGTACTCAATCTGATTGAACTTGACCCCTTTAGGGCAAACATGGTCTTGAGACCATTTTTCCTGACACCGAAAACACAACCCTTTTCTTCTGAGTTCATTCAGGGTTTCTTGATCCAACCTGGTGACATGTGGATTGCGATTCTTGAACTCCTTGTTCTGAGGTCTCAAATGATTTTTATGCTGAGGCCTTTTTCCTTTATCCCTTTTCTGAAAGGGGGAGTTTGACTGAAATTTCGCCTTAGGAGCAGCCCACTCCATGTTTCTTGCCTTTTTCATGGCCTCTTGCAGTGTTGGAGGATCAAAGGCTTTAATCCAGCCTTTGAGGGGTTCTGTCAACCCTTCACTAAAAAGAATCACCAATCTCCTTTCCGTGATTCCAGTCACCATGACTGAGAGTCTCTGAAACTCCGCGATGTAGGCTTCAACTGTGCCATACTGTCTCAATTGAGCAGCTCTCTGAAATGGATCTCAGGATCTTTTTTCTCAAACCTTTCGATGAGCCTAGTGGTGAACTCATCATAAGTTGTGATAGACCGATGACCCAGAGTAACGAGGCCATGGTACCACCACTCGTGCGCCACCCCATCAAGGTGTAGCGTAGCGAACTTGATCGCTTCTTCTTCCGCCATTGGTCTGAGAGCTAGATAGTTATCCAGCTTTTGAATCCAAGCTCGGGCTGAACTTGTATCACTCCCATCAAAATGAGGAAGTATAACTTTGTTGACAGCTTGGTACAAGTCTCCTTGATTTGATGGCCTTCTTTGATCAAAGTTTCTTCCTTGCCCTTTGTTCTTCCTCTTATGATCCATGAAATCATTGAAGGACATGTCCATCCTGATGTCGACAGGTAGAGAGTCATACTCTGTACGGCCAACCCTCAACTGCTCCACCCATGAAGCATTCTCTTCAGGTTCTGGCTGATTGACTACAGGAACTAAAAAAGTGGGCTTGAATGGTCTGGAAGAGATGTAAGTGTTGTTTGACACTGTCCGGGCTGCATGCTCATCATGCTGGTTGGAAGCACTATGCTCCCCTCTGTGGCCTGAGTTGTTCTGTGGAACATTATTCTGTCCCATTCTCCCCATCATGAAAGATACCATGTCCATCAAGGCATCCATCTTTTTTCCAAAATCCTTCCCGGGACTCGTAGATCTCTCTCCTCCTTTTCCACTGTCATCTCTGTTGCCAGAACTTCTTTCACCGCCACCAAGAATCCTTTCATTTCTTTCATTATCCCCCATTTCTGTTTCTTGTGAAGGCTCCCAATTCGCCCTCAAAATCCCTGAAGCTGTTTGACCTTCTGGAGGTTGATAAAACTGTGTCTGAACTGTATCCCTCTTGTATACTCTTGCCAAATACCTCTGTTCTCTGTCACTCATAGAAGGCTGATTTCACAGGATGGCAGGATGCGTGGCTCTGATACCACTGAAATATTCCGAGCCAAAATTTTTTCACTTTTTCAAATTGCAGATTACAAACAGTGTACCCGTTAAGGTTAGAGGAGAAAACCAAAACGTGCAAGAAAGCAACTCTAACCAGAATGGCGCCGATGATGGCGAGCATTGGTCAGAGGATCTTCTATTCTAATTGCAGGAAAGAACTCAACGTCAAGTATGTGCTACCCAATCCAATGCGGAGTGAGGGGCGACCATATGACGGAGTGAATTACAAAAGCAATGCTAGAAAGAAATGCTGAAAGATGAAACTACTCGACACCCAGAATGTGCTTGCTGACCCAAGATGGGAAAGTAACTACCATAGGGCGGAGATCTATCTATTACAAACTTCAAATGAAATTGCGCATTACAAATTCAAATTAACAAGCTGAAGAATGACTGCCAGTACTACTGGTCAGTTTACAATTTCATATCATACGCCTGTCAAGATGTTAGAGCTGGAAATATGAATCATTACAATACAATAATATCTCTCTTGGCTGAGTTCAAGAAGCCACATCAAATCATTACAAGGATTGTAATTAACATCCTGTTTTTTTCTGTTTTCCTCAGATCTGTATTTTGTAATTAAAACCAGCAGCCTATGAATTGATTCAAATGCTCATATCTCCCTTATAACTCACTCAAATTGCCCAAACTAAGATGCATAAGACTAATATGATGATGGCGCCCAACCCAGCAACTTAACCCAGACTCAATATGCAACGAATGTTTAATGCACGAATCCCAAGAAGGCTGAAAAGGTACGGCCTTGCTGAGAAAGGCGATTTCACTTTTAAAAATAATGCAAGCACTAGAAAATCTATAAACTGGAGAATATGATTACCCTTGACAAACAAAGAGAATGAGACGATACCCAGAAGGACTATTTTTGTATTTTTCAAGATATGAATAAAACATGCAATCTGCTGTATTAAATGATGCTAAAATGCTGAAACACTAAAATGCCCAAAACAGATTTAACAATGCAAGAAGCTAAACACAATGCTCAAACTAAATGCACTCACAGTACAATGATTCACCACTAGATGTTGTCTTCCAAACACGAAGTGATGCCCAAGCTAGGAGGCCTTCATTCCTCGAAGCAGTCCCAGAGCCAATCCGGCAGCATAACAGTATAGTCGTCCAAAGATCCCCAAATGATGCTCAAGACTCCTTTTTATAAATCTTCAGTTGACTTCTCAAAACCCTAAAATCCACTTTTAGGTCAGAAACCCTAATCTCCTCAAGATGGCGTACTTCTCCTTTATGGCTTAAGATTTGATATTTTAAATAAATATCATGCTTTGATAATTTCGCCCTTCATATCCTTGCTTCGACTTTGCAATAATTAAAATATTCTTTTAATGAGGGCGCCACCCTCAAAGACCCCCTTTTTAAAACATCTTTAAGTCATTAATCTAGGCCCATGGTCAACGTTAAAATATAATATTTAAACGTGACTTTTTAATTAAATGACTTAGCTTATCCCTCCGGAGGTGCCCTGAAGCCAATACTGAGCCAAACATCTGACCAAACTGAAGCAGGAAGTCAACCGAGCCGAACTCATCTGGAAAGCTGCCAGAAATAGAATTTACTAAAAATAGTAAATTCCAAAAAATGCTCTGAATGCCGAGATGAACATACCACTGCGAAGCCCTCTGAAAACCCAGAAGGAATCCGCCATTGAATCCACCATCTCTGAGCAATGACCTCCTCAAAAATAGGAAACCCTAATTTTACCTTCCGACTAGCCTTCGGGTTTCCAGAAAAAAGGCCAACAGTCACATGAACGATCAGGTTTGAGAAGGGGACATTACATTCATCTTCCTTTGTTTTACTTTGACAGCCAGTTTCTGAAACTCAGTTTATGTCTCGACTTTTTTGTTTTTGTTTGACAGTCAGTTTCTAAAACTTAGTTTTTGTTTCAATTTTTTTGTTTTTCTTGGACAGTCAGTTTCTGAAACTTAGTTTATGTTTCAACCTTTTTCGTTTTCTTTGACAGTCAGCTTGGATGTCTTGGAATTCACTGTAATTCCCCTTTCCCCTGCCTCTTGGGCGTTTACAATAGACTAAATAAGCATGCACAGGCCTGTTAGGAATCTCATAAGCCACCAGAATTTGGAAAGAAGGGAAAATCAAAGTGTTTCTGGGCATTATGGACTGTTTCTGGACATGTGGCTTAACTGCCACTTTATGGAGTTGCAGAGTACTTGGTAATTCTACCTATGTATATCCTAAATTGCCTCTGCAAGTATATGAGAGTTTCAGGTAAGCTGCATATTCCATACTGTCGATTGTCACTAACATTTGTCTCTTTCTCCACTTTTGCTGCTCAATTATTTCATAAATATAACTCGTTTAAGCCAAGATAACCTGGTTGAATCCTATTATGTGAAACTCCTATAGACCAGACCCAGCACTCTCCCAACTTTTCTATCCAAAGGCTATTCACAGAAATTTATGTTAAAGTTATCACAGAAGATTTAATTAGACTAAAGTTATCCCCATGGATCCTATGCTTAATAAATCATACCAGGTGATGGAAAAATGTGTATTTCAGGCTTACAGGAGGTGTGTTCCTTATAAGATTATTGGTTTTGAGAGTAAAGTCAGGACAAGGGAATGCATTTATTTGGAACAAAAGAAAAATATAAAATATAAGCTTATCAAGAGGTTTTGTTAATAAATGTTTAGAAGAAACAGGATAAAATATTAAATAATATTGACACCAAGAGGAATCTGCTTGGACAAACATCATGCCAAACGAGGTTCGTGAGTAGGAAAGATTTTTGTTGTTGGCTTTGGTAGACCTTTGAGGCATTTGAGACAAATGTGTCAATTAAGGTTGTCTTAATAAAATATCAATATTAACTAGGCAACAGGCAGTCAGCTGATCTAAAGCACATTATAGTAAGCAGTTATAAGTGGGAAAATATAAACTGGAAATTAGGTTGAAAAATTTAACTCATGCAATCATAATTGTTATTGGAAAGGACAAATAATTACAATTTCTGTACATTTTCGTGAATGGCTACAGATTCTTAACACTTTGTCAATCCTTTTGATCTTGGAGTAACCATCTGCAGCTGCTGGAGCTGGCCTTTCGGGGACTAAAATGGCAAGGAGAACAGGTGGTGTTGAAGAATTTGAATTTGAACCCATTGGAGAAAATCATCAACAAGGAGTGAGATATTTCCCTTAATACTATGGTTTCCTTTCCAAGCACATCTTTCTAGTTGAAAATATATCAAATTGTCTTGTTAGGCTTTCTCAACAGAATTGAAAGCCTCTAAGCTATGGTCTACTCTATATATATATGTTTTCATGAGAAGTTGTGGGACCTCATGTAATCATCTGAACCTTTTTACAGCGTCTAGCAGTTTGCATCCTGGTTTCTGGCTTTATTTCTGAACAAGAGGATTTTACAAGGCCATGGGAAGGACATGATGGTGATCTTGAGAGGTATGGATTTGTGCTAGTACTAAAATTTTAAGGCAGGAGAAGAATGAAGATTATTACAAATACAAAGATTGTATGATAGGAGAATAATTGAGACTAGTATATGAAATGTCTTTTGTTTTCTACTTATTATGTGTTTGTAATAATTGTTTGAAATTAAATTGCTTTTATTGGAAAGATGTGCAGCGTAAAATTATCAAATTTGTTGCTTTCAAGTCCTATTTATATCAATATGTTGTATGATTTAATTTTTTATGTGTGATGGCAACAGCTCACAGAGTTGTAAATGTAAGAAATCCTTTTAGTATTATTACGTCAATATTTTCTTATGCGAGATAATCATGCCATGTATTTGAGAGGCCTCTTATATTTGCACTTCTTAATCTTAACTAATATTTTTTAGACCCTTTTGTTTATTAGTGTTGCTGACAGCTATGGCAGACGCTGTTTTTAAAATACAAATTCTTGCCGTTTGTCTTGTGTTGTACCCACTCTGAAACTTGATGGTTGGTATTACTTGATACCCATTTTTTGTCAGCTGTTTGTCATCAATCATTTATCGAAATCTAATCCAGTTGTTTCCAGTCGAGTGGTCAAGGTGTTGTGTCTTGGTCCAGTCTTTCAAACAGACAATATTTGTAGATTGATTGGGATCACATATGGTTTGAGGTTGAGATGAATTAGTTCTGTTCGAGATGATCGTGACTGCAACTTGGAGCTGTGAAAGAATATATAAGCGAACTAAGGACAGTGAGATGAAGAAGCACACTTTAGAATGCTAAAAGCCCCTGCCAAAAAAACAGATTTGATTCAGTGAATCCATCAAGGAAGACTAAGTATTTTGGTGCCTATGTTTTGAGCAAAAAGTCAGACTGTGGCATATCCAGGAGTTTAATCTGGAGTTCAAGCCCATGAAGTGTTTTATTTTTACACTGTAGAATTGGTTCTTCTTATAAAGCTTCTTTGTCTTTTTTGATATCTTGATTAGCTTACTCCGTGTTTTTGTTGATGTGCATTCTGAATTCCTGGAATGATTGCAAATGATACAACCATGTAAAAAGTAGTAGGAACCTCTATATCTCTTTATTGTCTCATCAAAGATCAAATTATTACATTTCTGTACCGAACTCCTTCTAAATTAAATGAATCTGGTTAAATGTTGCTTAACACATTCTTAGACATATTAACAATATTTGAGTAATTGCCCACATAAACAAATGAGCCCTCCATACTAGTGATGTCGAGAAAACAGTAACTGGGACATATTTAATTTTTGATTGGTAAGTTCCCTATGTTCCCCAAGTTTCTGGGACAGGGATGGTAGGGGACGGGGGACATGTTTTGGGGTCCCTGATTTTTCAGGCCATTTTTGGGGATGGCTATATAAAAAATAGGGAAAATGTTAAATATAGAGGGAAATTTTAAATATTTGTACGATAACATTGAGAAAGCGTTCATATATACATTATAGAACCTATTATAGAACCTTAATACATAACATTTGTGTTAAATTAAGAGTTCACATGAGAGTTGCACAAATTATTAAATGTCAAAACTTAATTTGTGTGTGTGTGTGTAATTTTTATTAAAAATATATAGAATTGCAAATACATTTGATTTATCATATAATATAATATTTTATAATAATAATGACATTTGAATCTTTGATAGCATGATACTTTATCATTGATCAATGATATTATGATAGTCATAAAGATAATTGTCTAAGTTGTCAGTTTTGGTCGCCATTCTCAATCCCCTCATTGTAATCAGGTTTATTACGTGACAAGAAATCCCAATAACTAGTGGAGGCTGGGAGTGGAGACTAA
The DNA here is from genome assembly GCA_007258455.2 of Sequoia sempervirens. Taxonomy (NCBI): domain Eukaryota; kingdom Viridiplantae; phylum Streptophyta; class Pinopsida; order Cupressales; family Cupressaceae; genus Sequoia; species Sequoia sempervirens. The sequence continues at coordinate 28,867 of VDFB02059698.1, read as the reverse complement.
GTGGGGTCTCCACTCCCAAGTGAGCTTGAGGGGTAGCGCCCCTCGTGGTGGTCTGGGAGCAACACCCTAGCGGGGTTGAGGGGCAATGCCTCTCGCGGGGTTCGAGGGTAGAGCCTCCACCACCAAGCACAAATTAAGGCCTTTGAAACCAAACAAACCTTAATGGCACACACCATTTTCACAATTTTATCATTTTTTAAAGCATTGGGGTTTTTTTAAATAAAAATTTACTTTTTTATGGGGACGACCAACTGTCCCTTTTACTTCAACAAGGGTTCCATACCTAAGGCACAATATTTTGGAAAGCCAAAATTAGAAACCTGATATATTGTACACAAGCTGAGATGATAGCACTATTGAAATGGTACAACTCTTTTAGATTGGTATGGATGTTATGTCTATTGCAGCATATTATTCATTGTACAATAGAGGTATGATGCTCAAAACAACCTATTATAGTCTGTGATTCACAAACATAATTAGATACATCCTTCCCAATGCATGGTACGACTTGATATACCTTGGAAACTTGACAAAATCTGCGCTAACTTTATTTTAGTGGCTTGAACTAGAATAGTATGGCCCAACAAAAAGTACGGCCTGGGAATGGAGATGTATGAACAATAATCAATAATCAAATTCTTTCAAACTGATTGCACATTGCAGACTCAATCTGTACGGCTAGGTTAGAGATTAAATAAATTTGATAAAACATCAACAAAACCTCTAATGCCCTACATAGGATGATGGATTCGTGTACTTGTACATTTGTTTAATGTTGTATAACCAATCTAATGTGGTACGACCTCTTGAGCCATGAGAGTTACAACCTACAGAGGATATTTAACTCTCCAAAATATAACTTATAGATCAACAATAAAATTTGTATAACCTTCATCTATAAAAATCTTTGAAATTTCATGTAATGTCCCTTATAGGAATTATACTAATTTTAACCTAAATTACCAATTTCACAAGCAAACAATGGATTTAGAGAGTACCTTGGCTTGATTTAATCCCTGCAAACAAGTTAGAGAAAAATTACAATAAGAACTTAACAGGTAGAGTATCATGATTAAACATTAGTAAATCCATAGTAAATTTGTTAATCCGGTTATTTCCTTATCCTAGGGATGCTCAACTATGGGAGAACATGGAAGAGAGTGGCTCGGTGGGGTGTCTTAGGCTCTCTAGGCCCAAAAGTAGTACCCCTGTGGCCTCATGTGGCCCATGCCATTCATATGAGATGGCCTACCTAGTGAGGATTCTAATTTATCCGTTATCCCCTCATCTTGTCATCTTTCCCCATTTCCTCATGATTGATTTCCTTATATTGCTATACCATGATAGGGGAGTGAGATTTCAAAAGGGTGTCCTAGTAGCCCAACTCTCCTAGGCCCAAAGGCAGTACCCCTTTGGCCCATGTGGGCTCATCTTGTCCCCTCCCAGGTGGCGTACCTAGGAGAGGGCCCGGCCACCGTACCCCTTTTGTAATTCTCCCTTCTCTCATCATGGTAAAGATATGCGCATAATAAACTAATCAATTTCATATTTGCAAATAATCATATCAGCAATACATAATGAATCATGAAGGTGATATCATAAGTTATAAGTAACAATATGCATGAACCATTGATCATATTTAAACAATGCATTATATTCCCATATAGATCCTACCACAAATATATTAACTTACAAATCTGCAGTCACAAGATAGCTTATGCAAGCAGAGATTCTATGGTTTGTTGGCTGACCTGTTTGTCTTCTTCTTTCTAATTCCCAAATCGATCCTGTTCTTAACACTCCGGAGACATCATTAGCATAGATCAAACAGATATAAATCTATTATTCATATTTATATTAAAGCATCATAACTACTTATAAGGCTCAATAATTGCTGCAACCGCCATTATTGCTTAATCATATATATATAATCATTCCTAACTGATTTCAATCATCCAAAAATCACTTTACCTGAATATATATATATATATATATATATATATATATATATATTCAACTTACTTCCATTATTGATTATTATTTATCATCATTTATTTCTTCTTGAGCGAACTCCCTCTTCCCACATACTTCTTCTTCCAAATCTTATTAATGTACCTGCTGCTACACTCAGGAAATACTGCCATATTCTCCCTATTTCTGTTCCGTATATCTATGCTCCCATCTTATTCCTTTGTTGTCTCTACACTCAGAATTTTATTATAGGCTTCCTAGTATCTTTGGTCCCTCATAGTCTGATGCCTTTGCCTTACCAATCGTTGCCCTTATTTTCAACCACTGACTTCATAAGGATTCCTTCCATTCTAATGTCCCTAGTTCTTCATTTCTATTTGCCTCTTTAAATGTTTATGTCTTCTTCTTGAAAGACACATCTTTTTGGACTAGTATGACCACTCGATGGGTCATGACCATTGTCTATTAAGATTAATTATATATCTACTCTAATCGCTGCCTTCATAGTATTGCTGCTTCATAATCATTGTTTTGGCCTTCTTAAACATTACCTTTTATTAAGCATGATTACCCCTTTTTAAATGAGTCGCCACTCTTAGATACCTTGATCGTTGTTTTTCATTAATTAACTCAACCTTTTTTTAACAATTGTAATTGCTACCTGTTGTGACCTTTTCACACATCACCCCATTGCAAATGGGGACCCCCCTAATTTTTGCTTCGTTTGGGTCTTTTGGCTTGATTTTGGTTGGTTTTCCTGCTGTCTCTCTATTGTTTTGTCTGTCTTTCCGGGGATGTGCCCGTCTGAATTGAAATTTTGGCTAAGTCTAAGAAATTAGGGTTTGCTTTCTTCATGCCAAGTTGAGGTTGATTCGAGTAAGCAAATTGAAGTCTGAGCTTGACACTATGTCCAGAACACTTCAAGCAATCTGCCTGCGAATTTTGAGCGGAATCTGACCACTTGCTATTTTTAGTAGTCCGGGCTTCATAAGCTTTTTTAAAGTTTTGCATGTGTGCTTTTTCAATACATGTCTGGTGAATCTTTCTGGGTTATTCGAGACCTTCGTGATGATATAACATGCAAGATGAGGTGATAACTTTTAGCAGTGCTGCCTTTGAAGGTTGTTTTTAGGGTTTGCATGTTGGAGTCTTCAGGGCATGTCTGGATATTCTTTGTGGGTTTTTCAGGAGCTTCGCAGTGATGTAACATGCAAACCGGGATCAAGACCTTTTTGCAGAGTTGTCTTCAAGAGCAAATTTTAGGGTTTGCATGCGAAGTTTTTCGGTGCATGTTAGCATATTCTTCATGGGTTTTTCAAGAGCTACACAACGAGGTAACATGCAAGCAGAGTTGATCACTTTTCAGGAACTTACTATTTTTAGCCAGTGCTCGCATGCAGTCTAGTTTGCTGGGTTTTGTGAGATCTCTCGAGCTGTGTGACATGCAAACACATCCGATATCTGATTGGTCACTTTTTCAAACACTTACTATTTTTAGCAGGATCACTCCGGCAACTGCCCAGCACTTCAGCATCACAAACAGAGCGACATGCAACAAAAATGGGGTCAAACGGAGATCTTTTGAGCAACATGCAAGTCAGATTAGGGTTTCCAGCTTCAGGACCCAAAATGAAGGGTCAAACGCCAGAATATCCGAAAACTGATGTATCCCACTGCGATCAGCGTCTTTCAGGCAATACATTGGTAAAATTTGAAGGCAATTTGAGCACTTACTATTTATAGTAAGTCACTTCTGAAACAGGGCTATAAATAGCAAATTAGCAGCAGACACCAGTGTGAACAAGCTAGTCAACCCATGAGGATCACGTCAGTCAAATTTCAAGTCAAACAGAGTTGCAGAAGTTCGAAAATTAGGCACTATTTTTAGCAGGTACAAACTCTCAGGACTCAACTGCATGCAACGAAAACGGAATCAAACAGAGGCCTACAGATGTGCATGTAGAGAAATTAGGGTTTCCTAAAAAGTAGGAGAAACACGAGTCACCCAGAAGCAGTATCCGATCATGATCAACATCCTTCAGGCAATCTACTCACAAAATTTGAGCTCATTCTAAGCACTAACTATTTTTGGTAAGTCACTAAAAATAGCAAGTGCATGCAAACAACAGGTGCCAGCAAATCAGTCACGTCACGAAAGCCATTGAGGGTGAAAATCAGGTTTTCAGAAGCTTAAAATCAACTTGAAACGCGAAGAGTGCGAAACTTTCTAAAAATAGAAAGCTAGGGCAAGCTAAGGGCATCATGAACAATCAAGAGAACACCCCCTCAAATTCGCCCTAGCAACCTGGAATGGGTTGAAAATTCATCTAATTTTGGAAAAATGGAAGCTTGACCTACCAAATATGCCTTAAGAAGCTGAAGATGGATGAAAATTTTGCTAAGGCATGAAAAATGGAAGCTTGCCTAGGTAAATGTGCAAAAGTTGAGAGGAATGGCTTGTGATTTGACTAAGTGTTGAGAATTGGAAGCTCACCCCATGAAATGCGCCCAACCTTGAGGAGATGAGTGGATAATTTGGTTAAGTCCTCAAAAATGGAAGTAGGGACCCCTAAATGTGCCCAAAGTCAAGGGGGGGGGGGAACTTGAAATGCGCCCAACCTTGAGGAGATGAGTGGATAATTTGGTTAAGTCCTCAAAAATGGAAGTAGGGACCCCTAAATGTGCCCAAAGTCAAGGGGGGGGGAACTTGAAAATTGTCTAAGTGTGAGAAACTGAAAGCTTGCTTAGGAAAATGCACCTGAGGTGAGGATGGCTAGGTGTTGAAATTGGAAGCTGGCCTAGAGAAATGCACCTTAGCCACTTGAAGTGATGAGAAAAATTTCTAAGTGATGAGAAATGCGCCCATGAAATGCGCCCAACCTTGAGGAGATGAGTGGATAATTTGGTTAAGTCCTCAAAAATGGAAGTAGGGACCCCTAAATGTGCCCAAAGTCAAGGGGGGGGGAACTTGAAAATTGTCTAAGTGTGAGAAACTGAAAGCTTGCTTAGGAAAATGCGCCTGAGGTGAGGATGGCTAGGAGAAAACGTTTAAGTGTTGAAATTGGAAGCTGGCCTAGAGAAATGCACCTTAGCCACTTGAAGTGATGAGAAAAATTTCTAAGTGATGAGAATTGAAAGCTCAATGTGCTAAATGCGCCTTAGTCTGGAGAGATACCTTAAAATTTGTCTAAGGCATTGAAACTGAAAGCACAACACCTCAAATGCGCCTAGCTTGAAGGGGGAGATAGAGAAATTTTCTAAGTGTTTGAATTTGGAAGCTCCCATCCCCAAATGCGCCCTTGAGAGAGAATGAAAGATGAGTTGATGGAGATTTGACTAAGTCATGGAAAATGAAACTAGAAGGGGTGAAATGTGCCCAAGTGCCAATAGGTTGGTTTAAAAAAATTTCTAAGGCAATAAAATGGAAGTACAGGAGGCTAAATGCACCCTTAAAAGAAGGTGGCTATAAGAAATTTTCTAAGTCTGGAAAATTGAAAGCCCAAACCCCCAAATGCGCCCAAGTTGAGTGGAGAGCTTGGAGTTTTGACTAAGTCTTTGAAAGTGGAAGTAGGCCTTGTCAAATACACCTTAGCTTAGAGAGATGCCTAGAAATTTTCGAAGTGTTGACAAATGAAAGTGTGACCCCCTAGAAGCACCCAAGATGACAAGGTGAAGAAGAAATTTGTCTAAGGAAATGAAACTAGAAGTACAACCTCCTAATTGCGCCCAAGCTTGAGAGGGAGGTAAGAAAACGCCTAAGTGTTGAAAATTGAAAGCTCAAGGGTGGAGATGCCCCTAAATCAAGAGGTGGAGATAGAAAATATTCTAAGTTTCACAAAATGGAAGTAGAGGTCCTTAAATGCGCCTTAGCAACTTGAAGCAGTGGAAACTTTTCTAAGTGTTGAAAATTGAAAGTGTAAGGGTGGAAATGCGCCTAAGTCAAGAGGTGAAATTGAAAAGTTTTTAAGGCGTAGCAAAATGAAAGTTAGACCCCTCAAATGCGCCCAGAGTGAAGAGAGATGCTTTGAAAATTTTCTAAGTAATGAAACTAGAAGAAGACCCACCTAGATGCGCCCTGTCAACTGGAGATGTCAAGAAATTCTTCTAAGTGTTTGAAAATGAAAGTGCATGCATTCAAGGAAGAGACATCAAGGTGAGAAGTTTTCGAAGGGAGAAATGAAACACCACCATCCCAATTGCACCATCAAGATGAAGAAATTTGCAGAGCCCATCAAATCCGCCCAAGATGAAAGGTTGTAAAGAAGGCAAAGTCTGCTGGAGAAAGTGATGAATGAAGCCAATCAGACCTTGGAAATCAAAACGCCGAGATTTGGTAAGTGGAATGAATTTATACTATAAAGCATTTTGATGCTCTTCTTTTGTTTGTTTTGCAGGATGAACACCAGAACCAAGGCATGATGGCTCGAGGTGATGGACCAAATACTCCATGACAATGCTAGGGAGATAAAGTTACATGTTTCAAGATCCTCCATGGGGAGAAATGGCTAAGTGTTGAAATTTCTCCTCAAAGACCCGATATACACCCAACTCAGGTGAGGTAGGTGGCAAGAACGAAATGGTCAAGTCCAAGACTGGAAAATTCTTCAGGATTGAGACAGAGAAATAATGGAGACCCAAGCATTAAGGATCATCCTCAAGCACTAAAACGCCCTCAAGACTAAGGAAGAAGTTGAAGCTATGTTGGCCAGATTCATAGAGTTTGCAGTCAAGAAGAAGAAGAAGAACAGTGTGAACGCGTTTCCAGACAGGAATCTTCTAGAAGATGGTGGACATTAATTGCTCATTTATTACTCCACTCTTCTTGGTGGCAGTTTTTAGGGTTAGGGCTTATGTGACTCGATCTGGGCCATCCATCTGATTGTAATCTGAGCCGTCCATTAGACTTGGCCAGCTATAAAAGGGGCATCCCCCCTCATTTGTACCTCATTAGATTAGACATAGAGAGTATTCGAGAGGCAACTTAGCTTAGCGTAGTTTGATAGCATAGCATAGTTTGGAGAAGGAAAGTTTTTCCTTTGAAAACTTTGTAAGAAATTGTTGTGAACACTCTCTCAATAAAAAGAGTTTTCATTGATGATGATTTCGTCTTTTGTTGTGAGTAGCTAGCGAGGTTTCTTCGTCCTTCTACTTCAAGTAGGATTTTTTTAAAGTAAAATAAATAGATTTTGTTTCATGCAAGTAGATGATAGTAATGGAATGTGGTGTTTGATTCAAGCAAGCTTCGTCTATCCATACCACTAGTGTGTTCGTTGATGGTGAATTCGCCTTGTGTGGTCAACTAGAACATTGCGGACTTAACTTCGTTTGTGATTCACATGTTGGTATGCGTCGTTGTGATGGTGTCTTCGTGTTGAATTATGATCTGAATACCTTTGGTTACTCCTCTGAAGATTGCACCAGTTTTGTGGAAGTTGTCCGAAGCGAGGCAAAGCAAAGTTCGGTTGAAGTTTGCGAAAATTGATCACCATGTCCCACGCCTTAGAGTAGATTAGAGCCTTCTTATCCCTGCAACCTTTTCAATTCAGTACTTTTTGGTTAGTTTAGGAAACAAGAGCTTTATAGACAAACCTTTTGAGCATTCGAATTCCTTTCTCCGCCGTTGAACAATTCTGTAAGTCCCTTTGAAATACCAGCAAATCACATCGAGCCAACTGAGACTATCCATCGCCTAGAAGGAACCTTGGAGTTGAATGCATGAACTCTCTCACAATCTTAGCGTATAGGGTAGCCGTTGGCGACTTTATTCTGTGTTGGTGCGGTCACGAAAAACACATCAACACTACCTTTTGATAATTATTCAATTGCTGCATATTATAGTTTCTATATATTAAGATTGATGATCACTATATATTGTCTTGGGCAATTAAGGATATTTATAACCTTGCTTCTTTTCATATTTAATCGCTGCCTCTTTAGGAATATATAATCACTGTTGAATGATGATTGCTCTTCTTAAAATTCACTTCAATATAAACATCTTCATAATATAATGCCCCCTTATATTTTGTATTAAAATATTATGTGTTTATATTTATATATTATAATGATTGTAATCATAATAATATTTAATTTTCTAGTATTTATATTTTAATATTTATAATGTTATCTTTGATCATTATAATATAATCTTAGGATAATTATATTTAAATTGCAATTATTTTTGTTATATTTTTAATATATATTTTGTTACTCATTTTATTTATTTATCTATATTTCAATACTTTATATTTTAGTGTTGCAATTTCGGGAGCATGACATTTCACACCAAAAACATGCAACTGAAAGACAAAATCTTTATTAGTTGGAGTACAATGACAATCCCTGTGTATAATTGCACTAAATCCTAGGAGGATTTTCATTCTTGAAATCATCACGTTAGAGGGTTTTCGTCCTTAGGTGAAGAAAGAAGAACTCACGTTCATTCTTGGAAATTGAAATTGATAGAATGAGCAAGAACAAGTTTTTGTTGTGGGTTTTTGAATATTTTGTATAATCAGCCCATTTTCAGTAGCAAACTAGGGGCTGGCAGATAGTTTACCGTTGTAAAGGTGTTTTTGGGATCATATAAACTATTACCTATTGTAAATTTTTATTATTATTAATATATCTACAGGCCCTTCGCCTTTTGCCTAAAAAAAAGGAGACCTTTTCTCAAAAACAATCCTCCTTTTATAATTTTTTTGGAGGAAAATAATATATTACTTTATGCTGTTATTTTATTACCCCCTCAACATTATAAAATAATAAAATGTCCTTTTTAACACTCACTTTGAGATCTTGGGCCTAGTGACGCTTTATAATTCACTTATAATGATTCTTTTAAATAATTAACTATAAGTTGTCTTTTTAAATTATAATATAAAATTATTTTTCGACAACTTAGATTTAATTATATAATTATTTCCCTTTATCACCAACTCATTAGCCTATGGGAAACTTGAGAAAAATAGGCTAAAGGTCTTCATTAATTTTACACTAGAGAAGGGAACATGACATAGATTGTATGAAGGTCTTTTTGGTGCAATGGTTTTTTTTGAGTCTTTCAATCATTTAGGTTTTGTAAAAGTTTGTGGCACGTTTTGGGAAGTAATAGTGCGATTGGATTTGAGTCACCAAGTTAAATTGATGGATTTGTTTGCAAATTCTTGATGGTTAAGGTTTTTGTATTTATCAGAGGAATCATCAAATTTTAGTGTGAAAAGTTGCTTCAGAATCGTAGAGCCCACTCATATGCTAGGTTATTATTCCTAACAACAATTAACTTTGAGAATTATCATTTTCGGTGTTCTATTTTTTGATGAGGATGAGGGCCTATTTTTAGGCCACTGTAGTTAGTTTATTTTATTATTTTGTTAGATTAGATTTTTTTAAAGTTCCTCTCTTTCCATCTTTTCAATAGCTTTTAAGTATTTTGCTTTAAAGCTTTCTTTTTGGGATTAAAATATGATTATTTTGAAGTTCCAATTTGTTTTGGGCATTTGTAACCTACAAATAAATGTTTTGAGTACATACATTGAGAAGAGGATTGTTGACATTTTGCTTATGTTGGAGAAATTGTTGTTCAAGTTGGTTATTCTATGTCTATGTTTATTGTGTCGATAATTTCATCAAGTAAACTGAAAGTATATTGTATTGAGTCAAGTTTTATATTGATGGCATTTGTTTATTTGACTTGTCTTTGAGTACAACTTATTTATTTTTTTGAAATTGTGTATTGTATTCCTTCAAAATCTTGTTTGCATTGAATAGCTAGTCTTTGTTAAACAATCTTGAAGGTGTCATTTGTGTGTGTTTAGATTAGCAATTTCTTTCTTTCAATGTTTTAAAACCTTGTAAGGCATGGCTCTTAACAGTTTGGTGCATGCATCTGAGACAAAAATACAAGCAAGTAGTCATTTTTTTCATGCAAGTCCTCGTCAATAAATCTTGTATAGAATGTCTATTTGTATAATTTGCCACTAGCTTTTAGTCTAGGGTAAGTTTAGCTTATATTTAGGTTGGTTTAGATCTTAGGGAGCTTCCCCTCCTAATTTAAAGAGAGGTTTTAGTTCACAAAGTATTCCATTTTGTGTTGTTTTGCAAAAGATATGTTAAAATGCCAACAAGCTCTAGAGGCCGCAACCAAGGGGTATCTCATCCATCAAAGTCACCTAAGACTTGCACTTGGCCTTGTCTGTAGGGGTATGCCACACCTAGAATTGGATATAGTATTTTTACCCCAAATTTGACGTTCAACATTTTGAACATTTTACATGTAACATGTCTTTTGGGCATATGAACATTGGGTTTTCTCCACTATGAAAGCTCATATAATTTACCACTTGAGCTCATCTTGACACAAGTGAGGATAATGTTTATGGTTTACTAATAAAATAAAATATATCCAAAACTAGCTCTGCCACATTTTTTTAAAGTGAGAGGGTGTCTAAACTCAAAATTTAGAATCATGTTCAAAATGGGTTAGCACCATAGATAAATTTATGGTATATTTTAGACAAACAGACTTGGTACCATTTCTTGTAGTCACTGGTTATATATACATGTCACTCCTTTTGTTACATCTGCCAATCATTTTATATTTCCATTAATTCTTGGTATGATGCTTGCTTTTCTGTCTCTGTTCTGGTCATTATGTTTGAACTCAATATAGATGCAAATGCAATGTTGTGATGAACCCTGCTGGCTCACAACTCAAACCCCTGTATTTTCTTATCTTATTTGTGATTTTTTAGTTTTTTAAAGAAAGTTTGTAGACAGAAGAGAAGGGGTGCAACATATAAAATGCTCATAAAATGTAAATCTGAGCTATTTTCTATAGAATGAAAGTGCAGAAGATATTATTTAACTGAAACCAATAGATCACAAATGATAAACATACCCGAAAGCTTCCGGATTATTTATTTAAGAAAATAAGTCTAGTTTGCCAGCCAAGATGGTGAAAACTGACAAAATCTAGTGTAGGAAGCTACAGAATGCAATGTCTAGCTTAGAAACTGAGGCAGATGATAGGTATAAGCCAGACGCCAAAGAAGCTGAAGAGAAACCCTCAAAAGGAAAGGCGTTTCTCCTAGAAAATCCAAATGCCCTTGCACAAAGAGCCACGCACTTCAAGCAAAAAGCCAGAATCCTCAACTCAGAAGGTACGGCCATGAAGTAGAGTGTCTGCCAGATGAAAGGGAGACGCCATCTCTCAAACCCTCCTGAAACTGATAAGGAAACTCAATAGAAACACAGATTAAGCTCAATAGAACCTTTGAATGAAGCTCTCACCAATGCACTAATTCGACTGGTCTCTCACAGTCTCAGAAATGCTCAACACTGAAGAGATTTCGTTCTCCAATGGAAGATTTGCTCAAACCCTGATCACAGAGGATAGCATAGAAGAAAACCCAAAGGCAAAGTTGAAATATTCAAGAAGTCAATTTCTCATTGCCAAAATACCTTATATCCCAAAAGGCACGCATTTCAAGAAAATGACGCCACTTTTCATCATTTAAATCTTTTAAAATATATTTAAGTCACTTTCAATAGTTTAGACTTAAATATTTTGGGCGCCCACTTTAAAGATTAAGTGATTTAATTTTAAATCACTTTCCCTGAAATATTTAAGTGATATAAACAGTATAAAGTCAATTTTACTTTATAATAAAGTATTAAGTTAATTAATAACTTAAATCACTTAAATAATCATAACTCTCTCAAAACTCCATATAATTTTGTGCCGTCAGAAGCTGTCAACCCCTGAACTGCCAAGGCCTGCTCTGAGCCAATCACTGAACTCTAAACTGAGAACGACAAAACTCCTCCAGATAATGTCACTGACCCTCTAAACACAACCTGTTAGCCTACGAGAGTTTGAGTTATAGGCTAACCACCATCAAACATGATCATGCTGAAAAAGGGGACATTACAAATGTTTGATAACGTCCATGCTCTCTGTCAAACGGTCATATTGTGGATTTCATGGATTGGTATCATCATGACATCATGATGCTTATGGCAAGACTAGTTCCTACTATAGTTCTGTTGGTGTATTTATTCACGATTAAGAGTGTTGTTCAATCATAATTCTAAAGTTATATGCGCTATTTCAAATGATTATGTAAGACACTATTTTCTATTAATAATTATTTCATCAAAAAAAAAACTGATAGTTTACCTGATCTTATGCTGAAAGATTTCTGAAAGATTTAAACAGAGCCATTGCTGAGAGATATATGTTCAATGATGCTGATTAAATCGATGTAGAAACCAGATAGGGATATGTTTAATTCAGTCGAGAAGTGTGTAAGTTAAAGAAAGTTTTGTGGATAAAGGGACCACAATCAATTCACAGGGAGTATGGCTAGGAATAGTATAATAGACAAATATGAGTAAAGCTGGGATAGTGATAACATGACAACTGATTTAATGAATGTAAAAAAGGAAGGTAGAGAACTAGTTTACTAGAGCAGAGCAGCAAAGGAAGCAGCTAATCATAGGGAGAAAAACAATGAAATATTCACATAGTGCTTTTTTCTGTATTTGATTATACTGATGCCGCCTCAAGTACATCAATAAATTAAATTCCTGTAAAAGGGCATATGAAAAGTATTGAGAAACAGATGAACTACACAAACATGTAAGACATGCTAAATGTCACTATCCTTGAGAATTTCACAGAAAATCTTATTTAATTACTGTATTCCAGTATGAAAGAACAAGTAATGTGCATGAAATTCTTGTTTTTGAGAGCTAAAGAATGAAACTACTTTTAATTAAGCTGATAGCGTTGGTGCATTATTTTAATTGTGCATTTAGTTAATTATTATATTGCATGCTATGCACATAGGATAGAGGATAAGCTTGCTTATAGGTTGTATTTGCATTATGTGACTTGTACTTTCCTAGTTTGGTGGAGATGTACACACATGTGATTCCATCTATTTTATCCCACATTGGTTGTATTGTTGTGCATTTACATCTGTTTGTGGTGTATTGTATGAATACTCACTTGTAACTCTCCTATGAGCAAATCTCAAAACAATCTAATCTCTCATCATTTTATATTTGCATCCGTTGACATAATAGAATTATTTTCTCATTGAAGCTCTTTGTTCTTGGGTGGCTAATTCCCTAGCCAAATCTTACATAGTATTAGAGCATTTTGTATCAGCTTTTATATGGTATTAGAGCTTGTTGGATTGTTTCTTGTTAGTCTTTTTTGAGATCTAGGTTGCAAATCTTGTAATTTTTTGAAAAGTTGAGTATGCTCTTGTTTTTCATTGACTAATGATCTTAAGAATTAGAAAAACTTGAGATAAATACCAAATTCTTTGGGGTTCCTCTTTGTGGCATTGTATTGTAGGTGCATTTTGTAGTTTGATGGAGCAAATCTAAGGTCACTGTTGAGTTCTGTAATGATCCCTTTTCGGGTTCACTTAAAATTTATTCCTAAAACACAAATATACTTCATGCAATAAGAATACTAACTTGTAAAAGATTGATTCAAACACAATGAAATCTTGAAAGCCTCTTTGATTAAACTATTGTTACTTATAAAACATATATAACAATGCATTCAATCATTAGATTTTCAACAACTAACTAGATATGAATATACTCCAAGTTACCATTCTTTGATCATCAACATCGTAGTTGAGGCAAAGAGGCCCACACACACAAGGAAGCCCTTAGAGCACTCCCCCCTCAGCCCGAGAGCAGCTAAACAACCCCCTCGGCCCTCAATGGCAGACCACAGTCATCCGAGGAGGGTGGTCGACCTTGAAGGGACCCTAGTATCTGCTCTCCTCTGTGTACTTCCAACTTTCCTCCCTAATATGTTGATTGAGAAAGAATGATAATTTGGTGTAAGCTGACATAACTAAGAATGCAGATGCATACTACTATAATTCTGACTCTTATTACTATCGATCTATAATGAATCACTACCTTGATCAGCAATGCTCTAAATACAAATATTTATATACACAGTGCATACCAGATTTGCAGCAATGGCAATATCTTCTGCAGATCAATACACAAACTTTCTCTTATCCAATTTTGTCTTTAAGTCATTGGCTCTCAATACCAACTCTTATATTCCATGCCTTCACCTACACACAAGGAAACATAAATATAGAAGCAAGAAGGGTTAGCATTAAGCATTGCGTCCTTTCACTTCAGAAGAGATATGACTTACCACCCAGCAATCGTGTCTTTTCCAGGTCGCAGCTGAGAGAGCCGATGCAAGGCTTTCAAGAAGTAAATGATTTCTTAATGATAATCATTCGCTGTTGTTAGAGCAACTTAACTGATGTAGTTAAGTTTATAACCATTTAGATTTAATAATAATATTTATTAATTAAATAAGAACAATGTGACGTGATAATCATTCTTCTTCTTTTTTGATAATAAGAGTGTATATTATAGTGCTCAATCAAAAATATAGATAAGTGAATTAAAATTTTATTATAATGTATGATTATAAGAAGAGGAAAAGAGGGTTATGACAAGTTCAGTATTCAAAAAAGTCAGTTTTACCTTTTACTATGTCTAAATAAGATATAAGGTCAGATCTATGAGTTTGAAGGAAGGATTTTTTATTGAACATTTGCAGATCACTCATTATTTGAAGCATTTAAGGGCAAAATCGTGTTTACCATTACACTTAAAAGGCCCAAAAACCAATAGATTAGCTATCAAATTGTCCAAATTGGACAACTTGGCCCAAAGCCGTTAGGGATAATCTATCCTCATTACATTGTATGGATAGTACCATTATTGGAATCTTTGGCGATATCTTTCTACAAAATTAGTTGCATGTTGGAACATGCATTGTATAGGTTGGTAAGGACGTAAACTATACTCTTTTTTTAAAAAAATAATTTTTTAGAATTAAAAAAATATATATATTCTTTTTTTTTGCAATAGATTATAAGTCGTACCTTGTATAGAATTTTCACAATAGGTATGGACGCCCCTAAAGGTGCCATGCAGTAGCTCATTGGTGGGGGTATCTCCACTAGCTGCTTAACCATTGACAATCGACAATAACTACCATTGGCAGCCCTGTCACTTTTGGTGGTAGTCAACAGAACCCCAGTTGGCAACAATCCCACCACATTGGCCTCTAAACCACCCAAAAACCACCTTCATCATCGTAGGCCATCCCCACTCTCGAGTTTTGGTTTCGCACCTACCAACAGGTTAGTTTTTTACTTCTGACCAATATTTTTGCATGCAAATAGGTGGTTTTGTGAAATCAAATGATGATATTGACATATTCTAGGGAATTTGGGAATGTTTTGGCATTTGGAGAATATTTTGGTTGCTAATGCCAACATGGCATCATCAAACTTTCCTCCCCTACATACCCTTTTCATTGATAGTTTGATATTTGAACCTTAAGAGTCTTCGTTTTGGATCATATTGGCTCTTTTTTTTAAAGCAATTTTTTTGATCTAGGCTAATTTTTTGAGAGTTTAATAATGGTGTAAATAGTTTTTTGGGGTTTGGATTGTTTTAGAATTTGTAGATCCTCGTAGGTGATGTTAAGTAGTTCTTGTTTTGGAAACTTCCAAGGCTACATTTGAGCTCATACGATAACATTTTAGTGAGCAATTTTTTGAAAGTGCATAATTTTTCATGTAATTTTCATTGGCTTAGTTTGATTTCTCCCATTTTGTTAGAAAATTATACTTTCAACATTGCAACCTAATTTGACATTTGTAATGTACCAAGATCAAGACCACTTCACTTATTTGGCAAGTGGCAATTGTAACCAAATTAATTATTAAGTGCTCTCATCATATTTTTCTTGGGGGTTTTCATGATTGTGTGATTTTGGGGGGTGGGTTGTGACATGCGATTTATTTGCCTTTGTTGGTTTGATCTTTGTTAAATTCATTTGAGGAGTTAATCATTTGTATTTCCATAATTTTTTCTTCTATCATTAAGTTGAGTTGAGGGGAATATAAGTCCTAGTGAGATGGAATCTTGAAGTGTTTTAGGTGGCTTGATCTCTTGCTCCATCTTTGTGCACTTGTTCTTGAACCAAGTTCTTATTGGTGGAAGGATGTATGGGATGACAAGAATGATCTTATTATAGGATTAAATAGTTTTTTGTCAATATGAAGACCATACACATTGATTCCTCTTGTGATCTTTGGGCCAAAATTTATGAGATGCATGGAGATTTGAATGAACCTCCATTTCCAAAGGGTCTTGTTATGGATTGCCTTGTACACCTTAATGAATTTTTACCATATGTGATGAAATCCACACTTATATGGGAGGGGGGCTGAATCAGTATAGATCAAAACTTTACTTCTTTTGAACTTAAACAAACATAGCAATATTACTTCAAACCTTAATTATCCACAACAATACCAAATATACAAGATCTAGCAATTAAGAGCACACATAAGAGACACACGATTTTACGTGGAAACCCTTACAGGAGAAATCCATTGCAAAATATCACTTGTATAAATTTTCTTACAAAATTCGTAGGCACCAACCCATTGGAGACTCCAATCCCTACCATTGAGCACCAACTCAGCAAGAGACGCCAATCCCTTCTAATGAGAGGCACCAACCTCTCCAAAGTTGGCTCCAAAACTTCACTTATTTCTACTCCAATTCTGCCTTAATCTTTGCTCTAAATCTGCCTTATATCTCTCCTCAAGTTCACCTTATATCTCTGCTCCAAAATGATGCAACTTTGATCTAAATTCTATTCCAAATCAGGCATAATGTCAGCTATAAATCTTCCATAAAGGTCTGCTCCAAATCAGGCACAACGTCTGCTATAAATCTGCCTTAAAGGTTTGCTCCAAATCGGGCACAATGTCTGTTATAAATCTGCCTTAAAGGTCTCCTCCAAGTTAGGCACAATGTCTGCTATAAATCTGCCTTACAGGTCTGCTCCAAATTAGGCACAATATCTGCTATAAGTCTGCTCCTTTTCTTCTTAAATCTGCTCCTCTTCTCCTAATTTCTGCTCCTAAAAGGAATGATTTTGCATTGAAGAACTTGCTTTCTAACCTCCAAAATAACTTATATTTATATCCAAATCATGCACTTTACCAAAAGTAGGTTGGCCAAGTTTTGACATAAAATTTATTTTAAATATTTAAATTCACCTTTTGAAAGTAGGTCGGCTTTCTTTGATAGATATTAATTTAATGTGAGGTCGGCCATCCATGGGAGATAACACTTCCTTAAGGGGTTGGCTCCTTTAATTAATATTCTATTTTAATTTCTACCTTTTAAATCTAGTGCTGCCATTAGTAGATGGAGGTCAGCCATAACTAAATTAAGTCAAACTCTTATTATTCCTTGTCTTTAATCAATGAACTTTTCATCATGGAAGTCTTCTTTTGACATCAATGATAATAATTTTAACAATCTTGTCCATACACCTTTGACATCAATGACAATATTTCTAACAATATGATTGTGATATAGTTAAGCAAGTGCTAGATGGGAAGAGCTTGAACATTGTGATGATGTAGAGACTTCTCTTGATGCTTCTCTTCCTATAGAGACTTCCATGGATACTTTGGATTCTACCACTCTTATCATAAATTTAGAGGATTCATCTTCTTTATCTATAGGTCAACATCTTGAGGTTGAGGAATCTTGTATTCTAACATTGACAAATTCATTTATTGTTCATACCAAGGCATCAGGTGTGGACACTACTACATTGTGAGATAAGCAATGTTGTCAAATGACAAGCACCAAGATTCAACCATCACACTTGCTGCTTCATTCGAGTTCAACATTTGCTACATCCATGGCTTCTAATGATTCTTCGCAGTAGGATCATATTCATTGTCTTCCAGAGATAGTTGCTTGGAATGAATATTTGAAAAATCTATTAGGTTTGTTTTGTGAGTCCTTTCTTGTAGGTTTGGAGGACAACCTTGAGGACATTCATGTCCTCTTTGATGACAGTCCTATTGTAGTAGTTGCTACTTAATTCTTTGGATCTTGCTCTACATCTGCTTCTAAAGGTTATAGATTGTCACTCTCTTCAATTAGGCCAAGGACTTCTAATTTGGTTGTGGCACCTCTCGTCATTGACAAAGCAACACTTGAGTAGCTTCTAGAGACATCATACACTTTTTATTTTTTTTCGCTTATTCTTTTTGGAATGAGAAGATATCTTGCATACACTATTGTGTTTGTTTCTTACCAAGGGAGGAATGTTATTCGACATTCATGGATGATCTTCAACATTCTATGTTGAGCATCTACAGCTGGCATAAGAGACTACACATTGAAGTGGGCTACATGGTCTTTCTTGTTTTCTCTATTTTGAAGGGGAGTTTTTTCTCACATGGGGTTTCATTTAGAGTGGGATACATAGCCCTGCTCTCTTCATCTTCTCTTGGGGAGGAGTTTTGCCCTCTAGGTTTTCTTTTTATCTTGTTTTCAAGGGGATCACTTTGTACATAGGTACATAACATGGCTACACATTTTCTAGGACCAATCTATCCATCTTTTCTACCCACCTAAGCTATGCTTATGGGGATTGTTGGTACATTATTTTATTTTTTGAATTTAGTTAATTACTTTATTGCATATTATGATAAGGTTGCTTAGGTAGGTATCTACTTAGGTAGGTTGCATTTGCATCATGTGACTTGTACTTTCCTAGTTTGGTGGAGATTTTGTGCACACATAGGATTCCATCTCCTTTATCCCATATTGGTTGTACCCTCATATCTCTTGATGGTGTATCCTATTAATACCCACTTGTAGCTCTTATACAAGCAATCTCAGTTCAATCTAATATCTCATCATTGTATATTTGTATCCTTTGATAGAATATAATTCTCTTATCTTGGTTCTTTTTTGTGCTTTCATTGAAACTCCTTGATCTTGGGTGATTGATTATTCCATAGCCAAATCTTATAGTATAAAGACATGGTGAGGCACAAATGCTCGTCACAAAGTGAAGGAATAGTCCCTGCAGTCATCATGCATGCCCACCCAATACATGTTTTAATTTTTTTTATTTAAGTGTAAGGAATTGAATTAAAAATAAATATCTTGTGCTTTTTGCTGCAGAAATACTAAATCATATTTTTCTTGCAATAGAAATTCATCAAAATCAATCCTGCAATTATTATTTCTCTTTGCATTCTTTTGTTTGTCAAAATCCTTGATTCTTTTCTTTTCTGAGGATGGGGGGTCCTAAATATCTTCACATTTAGAAAGTACATGTTTCCATCATGTAATTTCTTACATAGTTATCTTTCATACAGATATGCTGTTCGTTGGGAATCAAAGAATTTGATTATCCTTAGCACTGCGATACAGGACTGGTTAACATCAAGTAAATTCAGTATTTACCTTTTACAAATATCAAACGTAGAAACATGCTATAATGTTTGTATCAATACAAATGCCAGTCTGTTAATAAAAGAAGTGTGTTTATCAATTGCAGATATCACAACTGAATTAATGAAACAAGGGGCAATGCTTACAGTGTTGAGCACACTTGTAGCTGCCTTGGCTTGGCCTGCTGCGTTGCTTTCTGCCACAAATCTAATAGATGGAAATTGGTCAATAGCTGTGGACAGGTTTGTACATTCCTTGCCTTAATATGAATAAGATATATAGAAAGCATTTAGAATCTCTTATTGGGGAGTTAAGAAACAAGAAAGAGAGTAGAACAAATGACCAGAGTAAGTCAGTGGGACTCAAACTTATAACCAGTTGATTCAAAGAAATAATATTAAATATATATTTTTTAACTCTGTTCTAAACATCATTTCAAAGAGTCAACATTTGGATCAATTGTTATCGATCAATTTTCACATCTTATATAACAGATTGAAAAACTGTTGTATCTGTTTTTCAGATCAGACAAAGCTGGAGTTCTTCTTGCTCAAGTTCTGCTCAAGGGGTTGCAGGGTAACAGGTCTTTTACAAATTTATAGATTAATGGCCACTTATATTACCTAGTTTCTGAATTACATTCCACATTATATAATCGTTTATCTGGTTGAAATGACATAGGCCTGTGACACTAATTGGATTCTCACTGGGAGCACGGATGATATTCAAATGTTTGCAAGAGTTGGCCAAAAAAGAGGAAAGCGGTAGGTTGTATGCTTTGTCAGGTCAATTCATGCAATTCACTGTTGTAGTTTGCTGGAATGCACACAATATAAAGTAACCTAATTAGTTATTAATTTCAGCAGCTAGTATAGTGGAAAGGGTTGTTTTCCTCGGAGCACCTATTCCCCTCGATAAGGAATGCTGGCAAACTGCCCGGAAGGTCTTTCTCTCTCTCTCTCGGAAAAATTCTCTGCTTTTTGTTGCCTGACTTTCACATCAGTTTGTAATGCCATATGCAGTGACATTGAAATATGAGATTCAGATCCCATGCTCACAAATAGGATTTTAACTCTTTAATTTATGTAAGAATTTTAGTTCATTATAGGAACAATATAGAAGTATACAGCAGAACACCTTTATATTTAATGTCTTGATTTTTAAAAACAACAGCAAACACCATTCATTTCTATAGGTCAAAACTTCAATACTTATTAATGAATCCCATTAATTGAGGCAGTTGCCTTTGATGCATTGTATAATTGAATTTCTTCAGAATATTGGAAATAAAAGAAAATCATTTAAAATACCTTAGTAATCTAAGAAGGCGTAGATAACAATTATAATAGAAAAATACATTTTCAACATGCCAGAACCATAAGAGCACATTTTCATTGATTTTTGTAAACCACAATGTCAACCTGTACTTTACAAGAATGGATGTTGGACTATGTTCCACGGCGTTTTGGGGACGGGGACAGGGGGATGGCAAGGGACGCGTTTCGGGGACGGCATTTTGAGGGCAGATTTTTGGGGACGGCGGGGGGACGGGCGATATAGGAATTATCCATAAATAAGTTGGTCCAAGTAATCGTACACATACAAAAGACAATGGCGTCAATGTTCTTTCCAATCTTAACACATTTCATCATTGAATTAGAAAATGCATGTGCCCCTACTATACTCCATCTTGGTAGTTTCACTACCTACCAAGAGTCAAGCCCTGGGATATGATAACGAACATGAAAAGAACCCAATAAATTATTCGCACCTAATCATTTTGGATATCCTATTAGGGTCATATGCTTGGCCTCATGTGCATGTGGGGTTCCAAGAAAACCTTTGCTTTATATCTGTAATGTCCCCTTCTCGAGCCTGATCTTTCCAGTGACCATTGGCCTATTCCGGAGACCCGTAGGCTAGTCGGAAGGTAAAATTAGGGTTTCCTATTTTGAAGGATGCTCTTGCTTGAGGTTGGTTGTTTCAATGGCGGATTCTTTTTGGGTTTTCAGAGAGCTTCGCAGTGGTATGTTTTTCTTGGCATTCTGAGCATCTTCAGGAATTTACTATTTTTAGTAAATTCTATTTCTGGCAGTGAGCCTATTGGTCTCTGCACAGTTGACTTTCCTCTTCAGTCGTCTCAATTGGTTTATTCAGATTTTGGCTTCGGGATGCAGTTTCGGAGAGATAAGTTCATTTCACTTAAATAACATTATATTTTAATGTTATATTACCCCTTGGCCTAGTCTATTGACTTCATGTTGTTTTGAAAAGTGGTCTTTTGAGGGTGGCGCCTTCATTGAAGATTATTTTATAATTATTAAGGTCAAATTAAGCCTTAAGTGGGACGCCTTTATTGAAGTGATGAATTTAATTAAAAAGAAGTCAAATTGAAGCTTTGAAGAAAGGGACGCCATCTTTTGGGAATTAGGGTTTGACTCTGAAAAGAAGGTTAGAGTTTCGAGAAGGTCAACGGCAAATTATAAAAGGAAGCCTTTGGTTCTCATTTCGGATCTTTCGTCTACAGGAATGTTATGCTGCCCGATTGGCTTTGGAATTGCTTTGAGGAATGTACGCCTCCTAGCTTGGCATTGCTTCTCGCTTGAAAGATAGCGACTAGTGGTGAGTTAGTGTAGTTTGAGAGTTTACATTGGGATTTGTGCATTGTAATCATCTTGTGGCTTTCTAGATCAGTCTTAGGCATATTAGAGAAATTCTGGAAATTGCATTTTCATTACAGCTGATTGTTCTTTTTATTCATAAGTCAAAAAACAACAAAAATATTGTTCTGGGTATTGCTTATTTCCGATTGTCCAGGCAGGGCGCCCCTATGTGCCAAGTTATAGAATTTTTGAGGAAGGATCTGATTTTATAAAGTGAAATTGCCCCTTTGCTGGGCCGTACCATCTGCCGTGTCTTGGGAATCGTGCATTAATTAATGTTTACATTTTAAGTCTGTTTTCTGTTATTAGCTTGAGCGCCTCCATACTAGTAGTGTTTTGCATCCGATATCATGCCATTTGAGTAAGAAGGGAGTGAGTTACGAGCTATTCAATGGATCTCTATGTTGCTGGTTATATGTTGAAAAGTGCAGGTCTGTCATAACAGTCTTGAGAAATCTGCATCTTCCTTATTGGATGGGTGTTGAGAGTTCCTTAAAGGCTATGCGGAAGCTTCCTTGTTGATTGCACAATTTTGAAAGAGCATCTAATATCTTGATCTTGCAGGCAATAATATCTATTGTAAGCTGGCAGTAGTACTGACAGCAATTCTTTAATATTGCTTTACCATGATTTGTAATACTCATTCTTCATTCTGTAATTGCTTTGTAATGACTTACATCTCCGCCCTATGGTAGTTCCTTTCCCACTCCGGGTTAGAAAGCACATTCTGGGTGTCGAGTACTTTCAGCAATTTAGCTTATTTCTCTTTCAAGCATTGTAATTTGTAGTACTCCGCCAAATGGTCGCCTCAACTCTATACTGGATTGGGTAGCACATACTTGGTGTTGAGTTCCTTTTCAGTACTCGTAGTGTAGAAGATCCTTTGACCATATGCTTGCCATCATCGGCGCCATTCTTGGTTAGAGTTCCTTCCAGTTTTGTTTCTGCATTCAGATCCTCTGACCAATGCTCACACTTTGCCCTCATCGGGATCTTGGTGTACATTCCGGTTAGAGTTGCTTCAACATCGTTTTGGTTTAGCTGCTAACCTTAACGGGTGCATTGGTTTGTAATTTGCAATTTGAAAAAGTAAAAAATTTGGCTCGGAATATTTCAATATCCCATGATGGATGCCAAAAATTTGTTGTCTCCAAATATTTGACAAGGCAAATCAGTTAGAAGGAGTCAACAGGATCCCAGTCCATCTATTCATAGGGGAGGTACTCTTTAACAACTTGTGAAGAATATATAATGATGATACTTATAGTAATAAGATCATAGTAGCAAAAATATTTTGTGGATTGACTTGGCAAATTAAAAATATAAGGAGTTTTTCAATTAATTGAAACTTAATTGGGAAGAACTTGGGAAATTAAAAAATGTTGAAAAAATCATAAAAATAGAGGAATTTAAAAGAAAAAACCATGCCAAACAAATTGCATAGAGACAAAGTGAAACAAAATAAGAGTGTAAGACAATAAATATAGATTGTGTTCATTAAATTTGAGGTTCTTGATTGTTAGAAATTAGTGTTTAACAAGGGAAATTTGAGGTTCTTGATTTTTAGAAATTAGTGTTTAACATAGGAAATAATAAATAAAGGTATTAGTTATGTGGTGGTTGGAGTAGTAAGTCAGAAGGCTTTATAAAACCATTACAATGTAATCATTTATTCAATGTGTTAAGATGACTGACTAAATTGTGTGTTTGAGCCTTGTGCTCTTTGTTTCTCAATTTCAATATTTATTACAATTCATAGTACATTTAAGTACATAGTCATTCTTTGTCTCTAAGTCCAATGTTCAAACATAGAAAGCAATTATAGTTACAAAATAAAAAGTCAACCTACAAGGTAACAAAGTAGGGAAGGAACCTATGAGGTTAGCCACTACAAAATGCTAAGGGGTTGTAGATTGTGATGGTGAAGCTCTAGGGTCAACGCCCAAAATACTATATTCATCATATGACTTGTTGAAGTTAGCTAGGCCCTTATCATCAAATAGTAGCTCATCATCATTTATGGTCCATTCCAAATCTAGATCAATCTTGTCAAGGTCAATCAACTCATTGTCCTTGACGTCCCATCATATAATCAAATTGAATGCTTAATTTTGTGACATATATAAAATAAGTAGATGTTTTATGAAACAAATTCAAATTGATTACAAATTTGGAAATTGTAGGAAACTCATTAATTAGAATTAGAATTGCAATTTTTTTCCCCTTTGATTTTTCTTAAGCCAAAGGCAAAGGTTTGTTGGAGTTGATCCCTCAACCCTAGAGCTTCTGAGGATCACCTACAATCAAAAACTCATTGAGTATATGAATAATAATGATACAATGAATCCTTATAAAGCAAAAACAAAAATCTAAAAAACCAACCCTAAGTGAGCATAAGACAAGACCATGACATGTGTCCTCATCGTATGACTTGAGACACCAAAAAAGGAACATGACCTAAGTAATCTTAAGCACTAGAGTACTAGATTACTCTAACACCCCCTCCTAAGTGCAACTTAGGGAGTAGCTAAATCCTTTATGTGAATCCATAAAAAACAAAGGATGGGTCTTGGCAACAAAGGCCTAATGAGGACACATTCAATTTTTTGTGTTTTCACATTCTGGTTGAGTAACAAACAAAAGGTTTCTAGGAGCCAAAATGTCTAAGTAATCAACCAAAATGTGAAAACACAAAAAAATGAATAAAATGTACTTGGAGTATAATCTGGAGAAAGTGCATGAATAGCTTGGAAGAGCTTTGAAAGAATTTGAAATGCTACAAGAATCCTGAAAAATGAAGGAATTGATCAAAAGTTGTGAGCTCGAGAGTGAAAACAACACATTTGACTTCGATAGGCAATAAAATGTACCAGAAGCAAAATTTGAGAAAACCACCTGCACCATCGGAAAGTGCTAAAAACCAACTTTCCAACAATATCTCATTTTCCAAAATTTGATATTGTATGCCTATGCTATGTCAAAAAGAAAAAATTAGGGCAAAAGAGGGCTACTAGGGGGTAGGAGTGGCCGTCTGTATTGCTGACATCAGCATGTCATGCTGATGTAAGAAAACCTAAGTTATCGGTTCAGGTTCGGGTTCAAGGGTTTGATTCGCGGGTTTGGGCAAATTGTTTTTGGGGATTGGGTTCGTTGATGAAAAAACATATAAAAATCAGAAATATATACATATTTGCAGCAGTAATTAAGTTCAAAATACACCACCATATTAATAGTCAAATAACATGGCAAAATACACCACCAATTTCATAGTCAAATATTAGTGAAACTCGAATGCCATGATATAGATTAAAGTTAAAAACTAATAATGTCAAGTGTTGACAATCAGCCATCATTGATCATTGATCAAATATCATATGGGTCATCAAAAATATCATCATCACCATCCATATTAGATGATGTATGTAGTGGTAAATTAGAAGAACCACAAATAGTGCCACTGGCACTGGCATTGGCACTACCACTAGCACTAGCACTCTCATGCTCACTAGCTGGCTCATAGTCATCGTCAACATCAAGTGCAACAAAGTGGTTAGTGGAAGCATCCAAGTCAAGATGTTCTGGCTCGATATCCCACTTCCTTGTGTCCCCTTCTTTATGTGTAAGGAGCTGCAAGTTTGAATTCACATACACCAAGTCCTTTAACTTTTTATTGAATGTAGTCTTTTGCACTTTATTGAGTGGATGGAGTATGTGCTCCAATTCCTCTTAGATGAATATGAACTGGCAACCTATTAAGACCAAATTAGGTAGTTAAGAGTTACAAAATTTAACTAATTAAATTTAAAAATTAAAATATAAATAAATTTATAAAACTTAAAAAAATAGAAGATTTTGACTATAAAACTTGGGATAAAATTTTGACTACAAGAGGTTGTAGGTACGTGTATGCTTGGCCATGGAAGTACCACCAACTATGAGCATTGACCATGTACTTGTCTCGAAGAACATCAAGACCACAATCACTGGAGCATGCAAAACCCATGAACTTAGCCCTCACTACATCACCTAGGTCACGATTAGTGAAGAGAGTCTGCAAAGTGTTGCCTTGTACCCTTGAGCCACTTCAACATCTCTATATGGGGAAACTCTTGTTGTCACGAAAAGGAGCTGAGCACTATAGTATTTGGGACTTGATGCAAAAGTAAGAAGATGCAGCGGAATGGTCATTTTGTTCCATCTGTCTACAATGATTTTTTGTAGTTCTTTGAAGAACTTTTCTTCAGGATCTTGTTTTTTTGCATTAATGATGGCTTTCATCTTCTCAATCATTGAGTCAATGCAATCATATACTTCACCCAAACAAGGTCTATCCTTGTCAGTATAACGGATCATGCTTAATATGGGCTCAATGAAACTAAGAAGATACTCAACATGATCCCACCAAATGTAATCTAGGATCATTTGTTTAACCTTTTTGCCCTTGCAGTGCTAGATTGCCTCCATATGCACCAATTAGGGTTGATGACCATGTTAGAGAGTGCCTCAAGAACCTTCACAAGTCGTCTCAACACAATTGTGTTGGAGGCAAAATAGGTCTCAACAATTTGTTTTGAAAATCAAAATAAAATAAAATTTAAAATATTACTAAAGTGAAACATGTTTATCATTTAACTTACCTTCAACACCTCCAATTTTGAGAATGTTCTAAATATGTCTTGTGACATATGGCGGTTGGTGATGAACATTTGGATGTCTTCGGCCATAGCATACACCTATTTGATCCAATCAATTTTGTTGCCAATTTTTTGTAGCATTAGGTTGAGGGAGTGTATAGCACAAGGTGTCCAAAAAATGTGTGAATACCGCTCCTCAACCAATAACCCAACAACCCTACAATTTTTTGCATTGTTTGTTATAACTTGCTCAACATTTTGAGGGCCCACTTCATCAATAGCTTGACAATGAGTGTTAGCAATAAATGCACCATTCTTCACCTCTCCTTCACAATCCACTACTCTCAAAAACATTGCCCCTTTAGGGAAAATTGGAATAACATTGATCAAGGGGTGATTTTTTGCATCTTTCCATCCATTAGAAACAATGGTCACCCCTATTTCGATCCACGAATCCCTTATGGCCTTCAAGAAGTCCTCCACAAATTTCACCTCTTTATCTAATAAGGTGCTACGCTCCTCAAAACTTGGGCCCTTATACCCTTTTGGAGCCTCATTAATAGATTTCACCATTTTTTGCCAATATGGTGAGCGAACATTGAATGCCAATCCATTTGCATAGACAAATCTCGCTATGTCTTGATCAGCAATCTCTCTAGCCTCATTCTGAAATGAAATTTCCCTTTGTCCCTTTGATCTCTTATGTGTAGAGGCCAAAGGTTTCTATTTAGGTATGGACATAAATGGATGGCTCGCTGTAGGTTGAAAATGAGAAGGTGGTGTAGGGGGTTCCATCCCTTGAGATAATTTCTTTAACAAATGATGATTTGATCTATGACCTACTGCTTGGTTTTCTTTTTCTTGCTTTTCAACATATTCCAATACTTGCATTTTTGGAATGCCTTTATTATCTTCACCTAGACAAAATTTGATGCCTAGTCCAAGAATCTTGCTCAAATGGCCTCACTCGACTCTATGAGCCCGAATATCTAACTTTACAATGATCACAAATCCAAACATAACCTCTACCACCTGGAAGTTGTACCATTTCAACATATTTCCAATGAGGAGAGTTTGGGTCTGCTTTGAAGCGAGATTGGCTTGTGGAGCTAGAAACAGTTGCCATTGTAATAATACCTAAGGCAACAAGTTGAATAAACAACACATTCAATGAATTGAAACTAATGAAATTTGAAAACAAAAAAAAATATATTGAAACAAAGAAAAATAGGGTTTTTCCCAATATGAAATGATAACAAAGGGGGCGGGGGATGATGGACTCTATCTTCCTATTTTCATTAGGAAATGAGATCCTCACAAAGAATTGACTAACAACCCTTAGGTGAATCAACTCAATGTGAGAATCTATTGATTTCCTTATGCTTGAGGATGGGGGTACAAGGTTGAACAACACTTTTGGGAGAAAAATTAAAAATAGCAAATCAACCTAATTATGCCAATTCAAACTTGCAACAGCAATATAAAGCATATGGCAGACAAAAACAACAAACTTTCTATAGATTTGAGAAGGGCAGAATGATGCTTACCAGTCACCTAAAGGCACTTTTTGAAGGTTGTTTGAGACTCATTTGCGCATGGGCGAATGGATCTTTTGTCAGGGTTTTCAACAATCTTTCAGGAGCCTCCAATGTCACTCTATAGCTTCCATTTGATCTGGGTTTTAGTGTTAGAAAGTTGGAAATAAGATTTGTAGGTGAGATTCTATGATTTGACAACAACTTTGACAACTTTTGCAACTTTGACAACTTTTTCAATCTTGCTCTTCAAGAGGTCTTCAATCCTTCTTCAACTTAAAATCTGCAATATAAACACAAGAGGGAAAAATTGTTTGTTTTTGGTGAATGGGGGTTTGCCTTGGTCAAACCCCGTTTGTGTAATTAAACCTTGAATTGAAATAAAGCATGAAAGAAGGAATGATGAATGAACAATGCTATGTTACCACTCACCAAACCCTTGAATAAACCTTTGAATGGAGATCTGCAACTTGCATGAAATGGCTTCAATGGATGTGGATCTTGATGCTTGAATTGATACTTTGAATGTTTGCTTGATCTTTGAAGCCTACATCACAATGTTAGCTCCAAAAACATGCATGATGCAAACATGATGATTGGATCTTGATTGCTGCAATAAATCATTGATAATTTTTCTCTTGAATGCTCTTGATCGTCAACTTTGCTATACTTTTGCTCACTTGAAAATGCTAGATTGCTTAGAAAA
>VDFB02059697.1:0-27895 GCA_007258455.2 Sequoia sempervirens | reverse complement strand
TATATTTGAGTATAAAAGACCCATGAAATATGTCAAATAATAAATCTCAACTAATAATAATGAATGTTAGGTGGTCTCTTTCAATTAATTCCTAATAAGAGTAGTGGAGATCATGTCAAATAAGGTAGGTGATGCCACATTTGACTAGTATAAATTGATTAAGGTGGTCAAACAAACTTGGTAGAAGGAAGTAAAATGCTAATGTAAACAAAAGGGAAGATGGTTTCCATGTGAAAATCCTTGGGGAATTCTAGCTTCATTTGACAAGGGGGGGTTTGGGAAGCTCTAGAACACTAGACAATATTTTTGAATTAATGAAGGTGCTAATGTGGTGGAGGCTCAAAAGGTTCTTAAAGAGAAAATGAGGTAGACTAAAGTGGGGTTTGTTATAGGGTCAAGCTTGATAGCATATGGAAGAGGTGATGTGAAATAATTTGCACCATTAGATGCTACTAGAAATCATTGTCTAATGAATCTTAGAGGACATTAGCATGGTTGTAGCTAGGAGGAACCTTTGAAAAGGAAAATAGATGAGAAATTAGTGGGACTCACTATGACATTAGTGTCTTCAAAAGGAAGTTGTTCATGTCATTGCATGAAATGTTGAACAACTTGTGCAATTTTAAGCCTAGTAAGTCACCAATAGATGCGATGAATTGTAAAGCCAATCAAAAGGAATTAGTGGACCGCCCACACAAGTAGAAGGCTCACAAGCATTGAACTCTCTAGAATTGATAGATAGAGCATTGAAGGCTTCTTGGAAAGGCTAAGGACTTAGCCAAAATCTTGAACAAGGGGCTATGAATAGCACCAAGGCATTGGAAGGTAAGAGAAAGCTACTACAAACTATGACACTTGCAACTCAAATATTGAATCACACAAATCCTAGGAAATACTTTAGGGCTTGAAAAGGGGGAACCCTGTAGACTGAAGAGGGATATGGGGTTTAAAGAGAACAATTGGAAGGAAATTGATGTATCTATTGAAGGGGGCATGTGCATAAAACACAAAGAGATCTAAGGCCACAATCTCTCAAAACCCCAAACAATAATTATTAAACTTTTGAAAGAGGAACAAATGTTCAATCACAAAGTAAAAGCCTCACCAACAAAGAACAAAATCTACAATCCATATCCACGTAATTGGAAACCTTATCAAACATATAAGGAACAACTAAAAATTAGAAATATTTTCCAACTTAGTTTTCATTAAAAAAAGTGAAGTACATGACATCAACGTTGATCAATTGAAAGAATAATAAGTTATCTAAATCTCTTTTTGAA
Source organism: Sequoia sempervirens (assembly GCA_007258455.2). NCBI lineage: Eukaryota > Viridiplantae > Streptophyta > Pinopsida > Cupressales > Cupressaceae > Sequoia > Sequoia sempervirens. The sequence goes on along the minus strand of VDFB02059697.1, from coordinate 26,612 downwards.
TTAAAAGGATAAATGCTAGATATAAACAAAATACATATAATTGTTTCCAAAAACTTTTCTAATAATTAAACAATAACTAGATCTAAATTTTTCAAAAGAAATTAAAATGATTATCGCAAATTTAAAGATTTCCTTCTTTTATTCAAGTAGTCTATTACTAAATGAAATCTAAAACAAATATTGAAAAAAAAAAATAGAAGGAAGCAATAGGAAGCTTAGAGAGATGTCACATTTAATAATATAGATTATGAAGAAACACACTGAAATCATTTGGTAACTTGGATTTTTTTTAGATAATTTAGTGAGGTTTTTATTGGACCTTAATCTATACTAGAGCAAGAAAAAGTTACTTGTTAGACTTGAAGAAAACAATGTCTCTCGATGTATAATCTTGAACATGATAAACATTTCTTCTAATCACTAGATAACCTACTAATGTTGATAGCTCTCATTAACCAAATTTAAACTTTTGATATATATTTATTAATATACTTTAAATTAATATCTAATATTCAGACTTCAAATTTTTTAATGTCAATATTTTTTATTTATCTTTGTTTTTAATATTTCACTTACTATTACAGACAGATTTGAATTTGACCCAAATTTAATTTAAAATAAAATATTATTACTTTTAATCATTTCAATAGGCCTTTCATGCTCTTTGATGTTGGTTGCACTTCTTCTTCTATTAGTCTCTTTGTACAAGATTCTAGACCCTTTCAAAAATCCTGCTTACCTAATAAAAAACAAACCTTTCAATCTAATGTCAAAATTTTAACAAATAAATTTGAAAACAAAATTTACCTTAAAATTCTATACTTAAATATCCTTAACTGGACTAGTCTTACAATTTTAAATATCCCAATAAAATACCCATTTCTAGGAATGGAAGACCTCCCTCCCTACCATGATCTAACCTCTACAAAATTACAATTGCTTAAAAAATAATGAACAGCTTGCTACAACTGGAAGCTTTCCAATCACATGTTTACCAATAGCATACACTGAATTTTGATGAGCAAAACTTTGCTCATCCACCTCCCAGGAGTATAGGAGCCCAAGCAGTAGCACTCAGAGTATCTGGGGACAGAGCTACATTTTACAGATGTGGGATTTATGGGAGGCAAGATACTCTCCTTGATCAACATGGCCGCCACTTCTTCCAAAACTGTTTCATACAGGGAAGTGCAGATTTCATATTTGGACTTGCTCAAAATCTCTACCAGGTATTTTAAAAAAATAAAAAATTGATTTCTTTCATTCTAATAATGATATATTATAAAGCGTGATCCAAAATATTGATGACAAAACATACTAACCCACATAACAAGATCTCTAAGTGTTATAACTTCAAGTGAAACAGGGATGCCAACTCCACTCCATTGCAGATAATAGTAGAGGGAAGGTAACAGGGTATATTACAGCACATAGTCGTGGATCTGCAGAGGAGAGAACAGGGTTTTCTTTTCTGCACTGTTCAATTACTGGCACAGAGCATGTGCATTTAGGCCGAGCTTGGGGCACATATGCTCGTGTTGTGTTTAGTTACACACATATGGAAGACATTATTTCTCCAGAAGGATGGTCTGACTGGGGGAACATTACCATAGATCAGTATGTAATATAGGATCCAACATTGTTTTCTTGTTATATTGGAGAATGTGTAAGTTGTGTAATATTTTTTCTTGTACTTGTGTCAGATTTGCATACTTTGCAGAATACAAATGCACAGGAGCAGGTGCCAACACTTCTAGGAGAGCAGGTTGGTCTCATCAACTCAACGATGAGGACGCTGCCATGTTCCTCAACATCTCCTTCATAGATGGCAACTAGTGGTTGAATTTACAGCAATGTACTGAAGATTATTAGCTACAGTCAGAGTTATAGATTAAGCAGTTATTGGAGAGGAAGTTCTGTGTGGGGTGTCTGTGGTTTGTTATTGTATTTTGTATCTTTGCTGATTCAAAGCATTAGTAAATTTTTAATCTATTGAATAATCTATGTTGGTCAAGGGTGAAACAACACTCCATACTCTGCATTTCATAAGAGGGTTTTTTTAATTATTTTTTGTTGATATTTGGGAGGTGGTGTCCCCGCAATTGATCGGGCTTCTCTCAAGTTTCCGTTACTAGGTGAGAATAGTCCACCTCCAGGACGCACGATAACCAGCACCCACCCCAAGTGTGTGCGGCTGGGTAAATTGAGGTTTGAACCTGCGTCAATTGTCCATGTGTCTTTCAACAGCTCAACCAACCAGTCTACACCCCGAGGGCATAAGAGGATATTTTACTAGTAATATCTTTTAATATTAATGTTGGAAATGGAAAAGGAACATAAGCCCAAAGAATTGGATTAATTTTTCATTATTTTTTTTTCATCTTATTCTACAATTAATTAACAAAAATCTGAAAATTACTTTTTTTGGCAAATATTTACAAAATCATGAATTTGTCATTTTTGATACTTTTGCCTCCTTATTAGCACTGGAAATTAATAATTATTTAAAGCTAACAAGAGTGACACTATTTGTCAAATCAAAAATCTAATTAAAAATAGGAATTTAAAAAATAACTAAAAATTATAAATTGTGAAATTCTCGAAAAAAACACTAGAAGTCTAATTTCAGACCTCATACGAAGGAATTTGACTCCAAAAAGTATCAAGACATGTTCAATTGAATAAATTCAATTAGCATTGAATTCTACTCTCCAAGACATCTTCACGTAAATTTTTTAGCACAAATAGACTCTCGAATCAAAAGTTATTGTAAGGAAAGCTTAGCTGCGGAACAAACTCTCCTAACGTCAAAACCTCAGGGAAGAATGCAAATATGACTTTAGATTTTACAATTATAGTTCAATTAAGATACTCATTAAAGAAATAATAGAAACAGAGAAATGAACATACACAATTGGACACCAGATTTACGTGGGAAAACCCTTATGAGAGAAAAACCCACCACACCAAGAAAAGCTTCTTTGTATTTCAGTAAACAAGATTACATACAGAGTACAAACTTCACTTTCTGATATCAATTTATAGCAACAACATTTCCTTGATCAACCTTGTACAAAACATCACAGTTACAATGCTCTCAGAATTGAATTCATACACACTGATCACACATTGAACTATACACCTAGTCATCCACCATTACCCCACATAGTCGTTTTCCTCACAATCTGTTCATCTCCCTCACATGAACGGTCGCAACAGTCCAACTGCTAGCAGTTCACATTCCACTTTTTTGATTGGTCAAAAACAAACCATGTAGGATAGACATTCGGTCAAGGCGTTCAAATAGTATCACATGTTGGTGAGACACTAGGCCATGTCTCCCCGATGCCACAATGCCCGACTGTCGTTATTGGCCAGAGTCACCACCATTGGAAAGAGTCATATCGAGTTCAAACTTGTCGCCCATACTCACTCTATTGCTAAGACATCACATCAATATCCACTGCAGAACTATTGGCCAGACCATCGCTATCGGCGAGAGATCATACTGAACACAAATCCATCTTGTGCAGATCTATCAGCAAGAGTTCTGCTATCACCAAGAGTCTTACAAAACCTTATGTCAGAGTGATGTTCATACCCGTCGGCGAGAGGAAAACCATCAGCAAGAGTTCTTACTAAAAGCACTTGTCTATTGGTGAGACGAACAGTCATCAGCAGGAGATCACACTAAAGACATCACATGGAGTTCCATCGGTAGTTCACAAACAAATCTGTCGACAAGACTAGAACTCTCGGCAAGAGTTCATACCGACTACAAACCTTTCGGTGAGACCACAACCATCGCTTAGACTCTTATCGAGCCTTTATGTCATCCCGATGACTTCGAGTGTATAATCGTCAGCGAGACATATTCTGTCGGAATGAATCACTCTGATGGTTCATGCCTCTCCTCGATGCCACTCGTCGCCTAGAGTCTCATCGATATCCAATAGGAACCAACCTATCGAAAAGAGGTTTTCCCAAGCACAAAGAGTTAGAACTTTCATAGCTATTGAAATGTCTTGCCGATGACTCCTGTCGGCAAGACAAAAACAAGGTCTCAGCAATATGAGCACTTCAAATGTTTAGAACACAGCTGCTAGTCGATAAGACTACCAGAGGGTCTCACCGACTTTTCCCTTTTAGGAGTTTCATGCTAGTAAGCTTGAGGCACATTTTCCAACAATCTCCCACTTGATGAAGATCTTACTAACACATCCAGAGCACAAAAAAGCTACTAAAATTCATGGACACTGAGGCCTATCGAGCTGGCACACCACTTGAACTTGTTTTTGCTCACTAGTTTCGTCAATGCATCTACAACATTTTCCAAAGTATCCACTTTTTCTAAAGAGACCTTTCCATCCTCCACCATATCTCATACAAAATGATACTGCACATCAATATGTTTCATCTTGGCATGGAAAGTAGGATTTTTTGCCAAACAAATAATACTCTGACTATCACAATAAATTGTAATTTTCCCTGCATCAAACCCAATGTTAGAACACAAATTTTTTAACCAGATTGCTTCTTTACAAGCATGTGTTGCTGCCATGTATTATGCCTCTATAGTGGACAAAGTGACTACAGTCTATCGCTTACTCATCCAACTAACTGCACCACCATTCATCATGAAAATATATCCACTGGTGGATCTTCTGATGTCAATGTCCCCTATCCAATCAAAATCCACATATCCTCGAATGCTGAGAGTCCTCTATGATTCAACCAAATTTCCATGGTAACACAAAGCATATTCTGAAGTGCCCTTCAGATATTTGAACACTCTTTTCATCGCATCCCAATGTGTCCTAGGATTTTCTATAAAGCGACTAAGTACTCCCACTGCTTGGGCAATGTCTGGCCTTGTACAGACTATTGCATACATTAAACTGCCAACTGCACTAGCATAGGGCACTCTGGTCATGCCCTCTATCTCAGTAGAAGATTTTGGATAGTCTTCAACAGATAGCTTCGTTCCTTGCAAGACTGGAACAACTAGCTGCTTGCAATCAGTCATACAAAATCTCTCTAGAACAGTATTAATATACTTACTCTGACTAAGCCAAAGTTTTCTACTCTTCTTGTCCCTGGTATTCCCATTCCCAGAATATACCTGGTTGCACCAAGCTCTTCCATTTTGAACTTTGCATACAATTGATATTTTAGATCAGAAATCATTAACTTACTATTGCTTATGAACAACATATCATCAACATAGAGAGCAATAATAAGAACTTTATCATTTTCAGCTTTGTAGTACACACAATGATCAGATTTCGATCTTACAAACCCCAATGACAAAAAAAAAGTGTCAAACTTCTGGTACCACATTCTAGGTGATTGTTTTAATCCATATAGAGATTTTTTCAACTTGCAAATTTCTTTACATTTTTCCACAAAGTGCTCAAGCTAGGACATATAAATTTCTTCTTCAAGGTCACCATGAAGAAATGTTGTCTTCACATCTATCTGTTCAATCTCTAACTCATACGTTGCTGCAAGTGACAAAAGAAATCTGATAGACATCAACTTAGCTACAGGAGAAAAGATTTCTCCATAATCAATTCCCTCTACCTGGGAATAACCTTTGCAACCAATCTCACCTTATACTTTTCCACACTTCCATCCATACCTATTTTCTTTTTAAATACCCATTTACAGCCAACAACTTTTTTACCTTCAAGAAAGGGCACCAAACTCCAAGTATCATTCTTTTCTAATGATGTCATTTTTTCATTCATGGCTTCCAACCAAGAGTTTGAATCAGACATTCTAAATGCCTCTTTCATAGTCCTAGGCTCATTAGTGCTAAAAATTAAAGCATAGGCACAAGTAGAATCTAACAAAGAGAACCCATACCTATCAGGTTGCTTTCTTTCACGTGTTGACCTCCTCATAGGCTGAGGCTGAGGTTGATCTTCTTCTGCAGAACTCTCAAAACTACTTGAGCCCTCCTTAGTTTCAGGCACATTTTGAATTTTCAATTCCTCTTTATTTGGTGTTGGAGGAATTTTAACTACATCCTTTTTATTTTATGATTTAGTCTTTGACTGCAGATCCAAAGTAGAAGGCTTCAGCTCACGAAAGATAACACTTCTGTTGTATAGAACCTTCTTTGTATTAGGATTCCAAAGCTTGTATCCTTTTATGCCAACACTATAACCAATAAAAATACATTTAATGGCCTTGTTTTCCAATTTAGATATTTTTTCATTCGGAACATATGCATATGCCTCACAACCAAAGACTTAAATGTGTCTCAGAGAGGGCTTCTTTCCAAACCATGCTTACAAAGGTGTTTTCTCAACAAGAGCAGAATTCAGAGAACGGTTTATTAAATAACATGTTGCAACTGCCTCAACCCAGAACTTCTCCTCCAAGCTAGCACTACTCAGTATACTTTCTGCTCTTTCCATCACTGTCCTATTGAACCTTTTATCAACTCCATTTTGTTGTAGAGTGTAGGGTGTAGTTTTATGTCTTTTAATCCTATGATCTTTACAGTACCTTTCAAACTCATTAGAACAAAACTCACCGCCATTGTCAGTCCTTAAACATTTTGTTTTCCTTCTAATATGATTTTCCACAAGGTTTTTAAATTCCTTAAAATGACTAAACACTTCTACTTTACTTTTCAAAAAATATACAAATGCCCTTCTTGAATAATCATTAATGAACGATACATAATATCTTGATTTAGACAAAGAACGAACATTTACTGGACCAAAAACATCAGAATGAATATAATCAAGTAAACCAAAAGATTTGTGAGGACTGGAGTAAAATGAAACACGGTGTTGTTTACCATATATACAATGTTCACAAAACTCGAATTCGAGGTTACAATCAACAAGCCCTTCAACCAGGTTTTTATTTTTCAAGGTTTTTAAACCTTTTTCACCAATGTGGCCAAGCCTATGATGCCAGAGCATAGTCTTTTCTGTTAGAAATTTAACTTCCATAGTGTTTGCACTATCAGGAACTTTTTTCTCTTTTTCTCTATGAGTAACTTTCTATGACTTTACAGAGATACTATTGCATTGCACATCATGTGCATCCAGCTTATACAAGGTACCAAGACAAGCACCCCTTGCTAGCACCATTAAGTCTCTAGTCATCTTGCAGCCATTTCCAGAGAATGTGACTTGCACTCCAATATCATTTAGCTTACTAACAAAAAGTAAATTTTGAGTCAAACCTGGTATATGCATTACATCATTGATTCCCTTCACTCTTCCATCAAGGAATTGAATTCTGACTCTTCCACGGCCAACTATTTCCAAAGATGAATCGCTTGCCAAATACACCCTTCCACCATCATATTTTTCATACTTAGTGAACCAATCTCTATAAGATGTCATGTGGAAAGATGCTCCAGAATCAATCAGCTAGACATTATCTGATGCTTGTGTAGTCAAGGCTACAATGAAAGTGTCTGCATCACTCTGAGAAGAATCATTGTTTGAAGAATACTTCTTTTTCTCCTCTTTACAATTCTTTCAGACATGACCAGGTTGCCCACAATTCTAGCACTTCACTTTGGACTTCTTTCCAGGAGACTTTGATCTCCCTTCTGATTTTGATTTGGACTTCTTGTCCTTCTTCTTGCCTTTTTCTTTTGATCTGCCTCTAACAAGAGCCTCCTTCGCCATCTCAAAAGATTTTCTTCTCATCTCTTCTAATAACAAAGAAGCAACAATATCTTCCATCTTAAAAGAGGAAGTAGTACTCCCAATAGCCATCATCAAGTGATCCCAAGAATCTGGCAAAGAACATAATAGTAGCATACAACGATCTTCTTCATCAATCTTCACACCCACAAATGCTAACTGAGCAATTTACATGTTGAAAGCATTCAAATGATCAGCAACAGATGCTCCTTCCTACATTTTCAAAGAATACAACTTCTTCCTCAAGAACAACTTATTCACCAAGGACTTTCCTTGATAAATAGCTCCTAGTCTCTTCCACAAAGAAGATGTAGTATTTTCTCCATGAACATTCAGAAGAATAGAGTCTACTAAATAGAGCCTTATCAACCCCTTTGATTTTTGATCTGCAAGATCCCAATTGGTGTATACTCCCTCCAAGGCTTGCTTGCACCTAACAACAAGAAGACATTACTCTGCCTTCACCATGAACCTAACACTTTCTAGGCTTTTTCCTGACTTAGATCATTAACTAAGCCTACCCTAACTCTATTTCAAGAGTTCCAAACCTTGTGCTTAACCTTAGAGGGTTCAACACCACTCAAAATTGTTGTCTTCTTCACAAACACCACTTGAAATTTCAACCTTTCTCACTACACCTAGAAGAGCCTAGATGCTAACTTTATCCAATTTGCTTGAACTGCTAGCAGGGGAGTTGTATACACTGATTTTATGGATTTCACATCCATTTGAAGCCAACTTGGAGGTTCTGCAATCTTTACTCCTACTGATTTGAAGAGTTTTCCTTTCTAAGGGGCTAATCCTTGTAGCCCTTACCAGTCCCTTTTCTGCCCTTTTCTCGCAAATTTGTCACACAACCTATCAAACAAAACACATTGTCTGACACCCTTTTGGGACTTTTAAATCTTGCACTAGTTTTCTAACCTTCTTCTATTCCGTACAGTGCCTTCCTATGATCTTGGAGAGGAGGCCTAATTGCCCTATCTTCTAGGGTTTCACTGTTTCCTCCTTCAAATCTGCCTACGATGGATTGATGGAAGCCTCAATCCTTTTAGAATACGAAGATTCGACCTTGCCCCACCTGAGATTGTACAAATACTGTACAGTGCACCTTTCCCCTACTTTTTTCTCACTTTCTCTCTTCCAAACTCCTAACCGGGTAACAAGAGCTCGCCTAGGGTTTGGGTATAAAACTCTTTACTCCATGCTCTATGTTTCCTACTGTCAAATATTTACAAATGGCTGACTCCACTCCCATATTCCACCAGTCTCAGGAGAACCCTGTGGTCAATGGCTATGGGGGAGTCATTCCAAAACTAGCTGTTCAAAACTACAATTAAAACCCTTACAATCTACTCTATGAATACAAAACAATAACCTATTCTAAGAAATCTGAACACAAAAGAAAAGTGAATCAAAAATATGCTATGTACACAAATATAGTGTCAAAACAATAAACACAAAGCCTTGAACACCATTGTGTCTCAAAACACACAGGATTTTCAAATGAACACAGAAATCTCTAAACTGTCTTCTATTTTCACACAACAAATTTTGATTACAATATCACTCACTGCTAACTACGAGTCTTTCACCTATTTTGATGCCTTTTCCCCATTCAAAGGCAGTTGGTCGAGCCTTTACCCTAATTTCAAGGGATTCCCAATCCCACTAAGTTCATGTAACTCCACAACTGCAGTTATGCAACTTTCACAACAACATTTTGCCACTTATCTCTATGTTATGATCCTAATTTTGAGGACCTCAATCTCCTTGTTTCGATCCATCAACTCCCTCAACTACCTCTTGGCATCTTTTCAACAATGATCATGTGTTTAGAACACATTTATCACCTACATACTAACATCAGCTGTCCAAAGCTAGCTCAAAGCAAAATTTAACAATTTTGATTAACTAAGATGGTATAGTCCTAATGACTAACTCATCCACACCAACAAGACCTTCTAAGGTCCAATTCAAACAACTAAGATCTTGACTTGGCTAAGGTCAGTACAAGCCAAAATTGAAAGAAAAACAAGGTAGAGGTCAACCTAGGTGCTCCTGCACCACCAATCCTCTTGCTTCATGCCTATAGGATTTGTTCCAGACACAACAAGCCAAAGATCACAATCAACCAATGAATCTTCCATTTTAAGTTTCCACAACTCAAAATTGCTGCCATTGAATTTCTCAATTTCAATCTTTCTTGACGTGCTTTCCATCTTAATCTGTAATTCGAATTACTAGACTTCTACAAGACTCCCACTGGAAAGAATTGACTCAAAAAACCCAACATACCCACAAGGATAACACAACTGGCTAGGATTTGATACCACTTGTAAGGAAAGATTAAGTGCGGAACAAACTCTCCTAACGCCAAAACCTCAGGGAAGAATGTAGATATGACTTTAAATTTTACAATTACAGTTCAATTAAGATACTCATCAAAGAAATAACAGAAATAGAGAAATGAATATACATAATTGGACACCAGATTTATGTGGGAAAACCCTTATGGGAGAAAAATCCACCACACCAAGAAAAGCCTCTTTGTATTTCAGTAAACAAGATAACATATAGAGTATAGACTTCACTTTCTGATATCAATTTACAACAGCAACATTTCCTTGATCAACCTTGTATAGAACATCATAGCTACAATGCTCTTAGAATTGAATTCATACACACTAATCACACATTGAACTGTACACCTAGTCATTCGCCATTACCCCACATAGTCGTTTTCCTCACAGTTTGTTCATCTCCCTCATAGGAATGGTCACAATAGTCCAACTACTAGCGGTTCACATTCCACATTTTTGATTAGTTGAAAACATACCACATAGGATAGACATTCAGTCAAGGCGTTCAACCAATATCGCATGTCGGTGAGACACTAGGCCGCGTCTTCCCAATGCCATAATGCCCGACTGTTATTATCGGCTAGAGTCACCACCATCGACAAGAGTCATATTGAGTTCAAACCTGTCGTCCAGACTCACTCTATCGCTAAGACATCACATTGATATCCACTGCAGAACCATTTGCTAGACCATTGCTATCGGCGAGAGGTCATACTGAACACAAATCCATCTTGTGCAGATCTATTGGCAAGAGTTCTGCTATCGCCAAGAGTCTTATAGAACCTTATGTCATACTGATGTTCATACCCATCAACGAGAGGAAAACCATTGGCAAGAGTTCTTACCGAAAGCACCTGTCTATCGACGAGACCAATAGTCATCGGCAGGAGATCACACTGAAGACATCACGTGGAGTTCCATCGAAAGTTCACAAACAAATCCATCGGCGAGACTAGAACTCTCAGCAAGAGTTCATACCAATTGCAAACCTTTTGGCGAGACCACAACCATCGCTTAGACTCTTCTCGATCCTTTATGTCAACCCAATGACTTCAAGTGTATAACCGTCAGCGAGACATATTCTGTCAGAATGAATCACTCTGATGGTTCATGCCTCTCCCTGATGCCACTCGTTGCCTAGAGTCTCCCTGATATCCAATAGGAACCAACATGTCGGAAAGAGGTCTGCCTAGGCAGAAAGAGTTAGAACTTTCATAGCGATCGAAATGTCTTGCCGATGACTCCCATCGACAAGACAAAAACAAGGTCTCAACAATCTGAGCACTTCAAATGTTTAGAACACAGTTGCTAGTCGATAAGACTGCCAGAGGGTCTCACCAAATTTTCACTTTCAAGAGTTTCATGCCAGTAAGCTTGAGGCACATTTTCCAACAGTTATGACCTCTAAAAGTCTGTACATCAATTTGAAAGATATATTTTTTGGGCAGTTTGTGCAGGGCTAATTCTTAAACTCAAAGCAGGAGCATTTTTTAACCTGAACTCTCAAAGCTTTGGATTTAACTTTGAATCAATGCATACACATTAGAGTCCATAAAGCATAGATAATGCTCACAATTATGGTGGGCCTAAATCTTTACAATGAGAATTTGAATGGTATATTAATTAGTACAAATATTTACAAGTGTTATTGGATGGTCAATTATTATGTATAAAGAGAGATATTGTGTGTGAAATACTGCAAATTTGTGTTCTTTTGTCAAACTCAATTCATGTCGTACTTCACTAATTGACCTACCTATTAACCATCCAATAAGCTCTTTTATATATTTTAACTAGTTTAGAACAATCTAATGAATGTAATAACTTAGAGATTTTGATGAATATGTATGATAATAAAAAATGTTTTCTTACAACTTTTTTGTTGCTATTATAGTAGTGTAAATCAACAATCTTAAATTTCTTCCACATTAATGCATTGAAAAGAGATATATTCTACAAGCTCATGAATGCATATTAGTTGGTTTTACAAGCTTGCATTTTATAGTAGAAAAACATGATTATAAATTGAATGTGAATATTTGTTTGATTTTTTGAGGGATTTGTTTGGAGAATTCTCATCAAATTCTCTTTGATCATTAACTTTATAAAAATTAGCACTTGCATATTTGCAATAATAAAAATACAAAGAAACATATTTATTGTTTCCTTTCTAGCTTACAAGAAATTACAACTATACAATATAAACATGTGAAGGATAAAATTGTGACAAATGTTTGCAACCAAAGATCTTGAATTTAATTTATATTAACTAGTGAAAATAAATAGTTGGTACCTAAAACATATGTAATTAACCACACTCCACATCGTAATGTTGAAAATTTTCAGCAATGAAGGTTATTGATAAATGACACATATGCCTCTAGTATTGTAATGTTGTTCCTCATAGATAATATTTTTCATTTCAAATCATATGTGCACTATTCACAATATGCAAAATTTGGATTTCACATAAAACTATATGTAGTTTTTGGAATGCACTAAAGCTGAATTGCATCCCTTACTATTTAATTTTATTGCAAACCATCTAAAATTCATCGCAATAGAGTAATCATGCTCACTCCAAAACTAAGAGTAAAATTTATCTCATAATTTCAATGTAACCATTAGTATGAATATTTATTGCTTCTATAGAGACTCGTAGAAATGGATAACCAAATAATACTACATATTGCATTACAAGACTGGACTAAGCAAGGCAATAACACATTGAAACTTTAGCCATAAATATGGTACAAGGTATTGTCTTCTACATCTAATTTCACTTGGACATTACACCCTATGCTCAAGATCCCTCATACAATAGTATTTATTAGGCAAATGCCAAACACTATAAATAAGAATTTGGGGAGGGTATGATTATCTAAACATGCCATCCTTTATAAAGCATATATCTGATGCAGAGTGGCAGGGGAAGCAACACCTTTTCTCAAAAATTCCTCTCAAACACTCTATGTGCACACATCTTTTCATTGTTTCTTTCAACAAAGCAACTTAATCACCAACATGAATCTCTCATCCAAACATCACTATAGGACTTGGGGATGATTTGAATACTCCCAAAATGACAAATCATGATCAGAAAATAGATTTTTGCACACAAAAACACTCACTCTCCCATCGCTTTCAAACAAGCCATGCATTCTTGTAGTACAGGCCAAATAGGACAGTCATGATTAAATCTTGTTAAATCAACAACCAGACCAAAGAGAACTGGTTTTAGACATCTAACATCAACCCCTACAAATCCCCAAAAGCACAAAACCAAATGCTAACAACAGATGATTCAAAAGAATGATTTTCAAGCCACCAAAGAGGCTTAACTAGGCCTGTACAAGGAAAAATTCAACTTGTCAAGACACACCCCAACACCCCTAATGCCTTTAAAAGAATCCAACAGGTTATCCAAGATTCATTTCACATGTTTCATCCATTCTCTTTACTCAAATAATCAGAAATTGAAAGAAATGCTTACAAATGATCATTTTTTGGACTGTTTCAAGGTAAAACCAGAGCTAGGGCATCACATAACTTTTGCAAAACTCCATTTTTCAATATAAAAAAAATTTCAGAATGTAAAGGAGTCCTAAATATACCAATCCACCAGTTTTTATATTTTTCCCACGGTGGAAATGGGAATTACATCCATTTTGGTGACCAAACCCTTGTTTTGCAAGATTTCAGACCCACTTTCACTAAAATTGATGTAACTTATTCAATTCTTAATGAAAACGAGTAAAATCACCACCAAAAGAAAGTAGATTCTTCCCTCTTTCAAAAAATTTCAATTTGGAGTCCGTACAATAATGTACCAGACCGTACCAAGTACGGGATCAGGAAAAAACGCTGTAAAAAACAGAAAAAACAAAGTTTTCTTCTTATTAAATGCTTCAAAACTTCAAAACTGCCAACAACAGCCCAACCTCGACCCAAAGGAGGCTTCTTAAACTTGTTTCCCATCATTTACAACTGCCCTCAACTGATTTTTGAAGGAGGGAACCATTAGCTAATGAAATTACATCATTAATGCTGATTTTACGCCAAATTTCCTTATGGCAACTTTGCATTTTGAAGCAACTTTGCAATCCTAAAGACCTAAGACCTTAAAAACCATTCAAATAACATTGAAACAAACTTATTACATTTTCAAGACCCCAAACCTTGCACACTTACATAAAAATTCACATTTTTGCCTTCAAAGGCTACAAAAGCAACTTTTAGTGCAAGATTGCATTGTTGCATATTTTGACTCAAAACTCAAAAACTCACCCTAGATCTTGCTCAATGGTCTTGATTGACCTTATTAATGACTAAAAGACTCAAAAAGACTAATTCTAACCTCCTAACAACAAATTTTCATTAAATGAGCGAAAATGGAGGATGTGGTGTAGGTGCTCTTGCACCAATATCTAATTTCCAAACAATAATAAACTCATTAAGTCTTCTCCTCAATTGAGAATTTATATATCTCTACAATAATTTACAATGTAAATATGAATGAGGAGTCTCTATATTCAGATACAATTCCCACATAGAAAGGGTACTTTTAGTATGTGCATGCATTTTTTTGTGAAATGAACAACTTAAATACTAAATTGGACATCACAAAAGACAAACAAATGCTCAAATTAGACCATTAAAAATCCAAATAAAGCATAAAATAATATAAATTATTTTTTTCCTAGACTCCTTGTTGCACTTGGAAGTGGATTTTCCCAATGATGTTTGATATGTGTGCTCACAATTTGACAACATAACATTTCATTCCAATTCTTGTTAAAATGGCTTGGGTTGGGGTTGGATTTATATATTTTTGGTTGAGGGATCAATGGATAGGATTGATTTGGGAGATCAATAGTCAAAATTTCTTGAGACATCTCAAGAAAGGATGGAGTGACAAGTGTTAAGAGGAGATTAATTGTGAGGATGGGCTCCAAAATTCAAGGAGGATCAAGGAATATGATTGAGCATGAGGAATGATGGATGGATGGTATTGAAAATGGGTACTTGGAGGTACCTTCAAGTACATTGGAAAGTTGCTCATAAAGGTGGGTTTTGTCACCACCTTACCCATGAGGTACCAAGGGGTACAAAGCGAAATTTTAAATTCCCATTTATGAAAAGAGGAGGATAGGGCCATACCTCCCAAGTATATGGGAGTATTTTAAAATGGGGGATTTAAGGTTGAATCGTGCCTATGATGTACATGAGAGCACAAGTGGGATTTTTTGGGGATTTAGAGTGGTCAAACCTCAACTCAATCATTGATTTACGCATGCATGCTTGATTAGAGGAAGATTGTTGGGTGATGGTGGATTAGAAAAATGGTTATGGAGGATGTGGCAAGATGGGAATTAAGTAAATAAAATTATTTATTTAATATTTGGAGTAAGGGTGATCCTTAGGATAAGAAAATAATTAGAAACTAATTATTTACCATAGGTTAGAAGCTTAGGAAAAATAGAAGAATAATTTTTAGATGAGTATCAATATAGAAGGAATATCAATTAAATAATTAAAATGATTTAATAAATATATGTGTATGAAGTAGGAGGAATTAGGATAAATTAATAAAATATGAATGTTCAGTTTTAGGTGTCTACATTTAGTACTTTTAGTAAAGAATTTAATGTAAATAGAAAAAAAAACCTATATGAAATAGTTGAGGATGGTGAAAATCTATGGAAAAATACACAAAATTAACTTACCTATATTTGAGATTACATGTGTTCATCCTTTGTATTAGGTCTATCATAATAATAATAAAAAATTATTAGATAAAATAATGTTGCTTGGAGAAAAATATGTGATCCCATGAAAACATTGTGATAAATACTCCATGACTTGTAAGTAGAGTCATAGACTTCTATGTTCATGTTATTTCTATTTCCCTTATCAAATTTATTTTCATTATCACCACTTTGAAGAACACTAGTGTTGATGGTGTTTTGACATGTGCACAATAGCTCAAGTGAAATACAATGTGTACCTCACCTCTCCTAAAAGGTGATCAATCTCTAAGAAGAAAATCAACAACCCCAAGATATTTATAACCCGATCGTGGCCATTTGCATGATAACTCAAGGGCCTATGTATTTATATTTATATATTCAAATCAAGGGGAACATGGTGATTTTTCCATATATTTCCAATATTCAAGGGTTTAATTGTACAAATACAATTAGTGTTACAAATTTAGTAATGGATATACAAATTGATCCTTACATTTTGGCTCATAACAACCAATAAATCCACTTTCAATCATCAAATTTTAACCTTGTAATAACATATTGCAAGTTGAATTGCTAAAACTAATCATAAAATACTCAAATCTATAGAAAAAATGCAAAATATAAGGGTTTAGAGAGAAAATGATTAAGAATCTAAGTCCACTTCCTTCATTTCACATATTACCAATGAATAGACAAATTTACAAAAGAAATTAATTCTATTTCACCCCAAAATCAGCAACCAAGATGTAAGAAGGCTCAATCTCCAAAGGGAACTAACCATGAAATTGTATACAACAACTACTTGACTCTAAACATAGATTAAATATGAGCTCCATAGTTGAATTGCAAGTGTTCAAGTTGACCAAAAAAATTATCTTACCATCAACAAAACACTAGTGATATGAAACTGCAAGGGGGAAAATAAGCATAAGGAAACATCAAGGAAATCAAATGAATGAGATAAAAAAAAAAACACAAATCCCAACCTACTCATGATTTATGAAATTATAAAATGATGAATTCAACAAGCAATGTAATCATAAAAGAGAACATAAACTAAATTCAAATATCATAATATTACCATCCCATGTCGAAGTGTATTCATATTGATGTCAAATTGCTTGGTTCAATACAAAGCCTCCATTGTTGTGCAAAAGCTTCAAAAGGTATGTTAATGGTGATCAAACATGTAAGTATTTTCTCTTAAGAATTTGTTGGGAATAGGATGCCATTTAATTGCAATCCTAAACATATTTCATGTATCTCCTAAGTCCTTAGAAAGTGTTCCCCAACACTAGGATTAGAAAGAGATTAAAATTGAATGAAATGAACATGTAAATTGACATTTGTAATTAATTCTAAATGATAGGAACATGTGGGGATTCCCAATAAGAGCTCCTACAAAATAGGAGCACATGGGGTGCCCACATGGAAGGTGGAACTCACCTTGAGTTAAGTTAACTGTTTGGAGAAAGATAACACTTTAGTAATGCATGCAAATATCCTAGAATTTAGGAATTGATGTTTACATGCATGGATTTTAGTAATAGTTCAGTATTAGTTTAGTTTAGTTTAGTTTAGCTCAGTTTAGTTTAGTTCAGTTCAATTCAGTTATGGTTCAACTATATTCAATTGCATGTAGTTAGTTTCAGTTGAATGCTAGTTGACTTTAGTGCATGACTAATGACTTGAGTTGCATGACAGATAATAGGTGATACATTCAATTAAGTGGGGATGATCAATCATGCATGATATTTACATGAATGGTGAAGAGATATGTTTCAGTTAAAAGGAGAGATATGTTTCAGTTAACAGAGATTGACTTGGACCCACCTTGGGTGCCCAAGTTGGCATCTTGGAGTTAACACTTTCACATGATAAGATATTTTATAAGGCTGAGTTAAGTGGGCCCATTCTTGGGAACTAACTTTGAGGATAAGCTTACAAGATATCTTCGGAATCAACATTGAGTTAGGACTTTAGTTTGGGACACCCAAATTGATGGACTTGGTTTGACATTGATTTTCATGGAAGAACTCTACTTGCAAAGAATAGGTGTGGGTTTTGTGAGATAAGCTTTGTGCTTTGTAATTTTCAACTCTTTGGAATTTACAAGGCTCATTATTGTCTATAAATTGTAGCAAGTTGAAGAGAGTTTGTTTAGATTTTATTGTAGGTTGTGAAGAAGAATTGTTGAAGGCAAAAGAAGCATCTCAAGCAAGGATTGATAAAGAATTATTGTAATCTTGTTCTAAGGTTAAATAATACAAGCACTATTGATTCTGGTGGTGGAGTTTTTCTCAAAAGGGTTTCTCCAAGGTATATGCTATGTCACTTCTATCTTCTAGTCTTATTCTTCTACAATCTTCTATCTATTTCTACAAATGGTAAAATAAATCTAAATAGATAATCATCCACAAAGAAATTGCAACAAAGAATACTTAATTCAATTAGCAATGTCATAGTTTTACAAAGTATTAAGCTACATAATTACCTCCATTTTCAACATTTGGTATTAGAGCTAATGGTTTGGGTAGAGTTTGGGATGCTTTTCTCTTAAAAGTTTGAAGGTTTTTTGGATGTAGTGGGAGATTTTACTATTGTGTTATTGCCAATTTTGAAAAATAAGTTTGTTACAATGAGTTTTAATTCTCATTTAGATATTGAAAGATTTAATGGATCTAATTATGAGATGTGGAAACTAAAAATGGAGGATCTCCTTGAAGAGAGAGATCAATGGTTAGTTTTTGGTAATGAGACAAAGTCACCTACAACGATGTCAGATGAGGATTGGGCTAAGCTTGATAAGAAGGAAAGAGGGACCATAATATTATATATTGTTTATGTTGTTATATTAATTGTTTCATATGAAACTATCACATATAATTTGTGGAAGAGAATAGACGATATCTATCAAACCAAAAGTATTACTAATAAGTTGTATCTGAAAATACAGTTGTATTCTTTAAAGATGAAAGATGGTGATTTTGTTGTAAATCATTTGAATTCTTTTAATTTGATTCTAAGTCAGTTAGCATCTATAGATGTAGAGCTAGAAGATGAAGATAAATGCATTTTGTTACTTTTTCCTTTACTAGAGTCTTGGGAAAATCTAATTGTTGCTATCAGTGGTAGTGGTGCATATTCGAAGATGGACAATATAATTCTTACTTTCCTATAAGAGGAGATGAGGAGGAAGTCTAAAATGGATATCCAAGATGCCTTGTTTGTAAAAGATAGGCCTGAGAAAAAGGAACCTAAGGGAGACAAGGAAGGGAAGGGTGAGTCAGAAGGATGGAGTAAGGTAAAGTGTTGGAACTGTGGGAAACCAGGACATGTGAAGAAGGATTGTAAGAACAAGAAAAAGAGTTTTGATTCTTCTACAAAGGAATCCTTGGATGATGGTAATCATGCATTGATCATTTCACGTAAAAATTTTAGTGATGATTCTTTGCTTGATGTTAAAGAGTGATCTTCATGAAGAGGATGGTAGCCATGATACCATGTGTAGCTCGCACCACAGTTCAGTGGGAGTTGTTGGCAGTGACGTGGATGCATCATTGGTAAGGTTATCTTCATGTGATTGGGGATATGTTTTTTCTTGGTCTAGCATGGTTGCTATTATGTCATGGTTTACTCTTGATATGCATTTAGAGTTTGGCACAATACTTGTTCCCTTGAGACTAGGATGTTTATGTATGTTAAGATGCATGTGATCTCCTTGGAGGAGATGGTTAGATCATGTTGTCATGTTTATGTTCTTGATTCATGATTGGAGCTTTGACATTGATCTTGTGTAGTTCTCTTATGTATTGGGTACATTAATCATTTGATTGATTACTTCATGATAGTGTTATGTTGCATTTGGAGTTTGACATGGATTGGTTGGTTACAGGTCCTCATGAATACTTGGAGAAATAGGTGAGGCTTGAGTTCTCTTATGGTAAGAGATATATGTTGGAATGGTTACTTGTAAGAAAATATTTTTCAACAATAAATACTAAGAAACCTACACCTTGTTTGGACATGAGTTCAACACACTTAGCAGTTTCACATCCCTCCAAAGAGGCAGTTTGGTTACAAAGACTTGGGAAAGGTATTGGTTTTAATTGCAAGTAAGTTAAACTTGAATGTGATAGTCAGAGTGCTATTTTTTTAGCCAAAAATCCTATGTACCATGCTCGTACTAAGCATGTTGATGTTCAGTATCACTCTGTGCAAGAAATGGTTGAGAATGAGAAGGCATTAATTGAGAAAGTTGACACTTTGATTAATGTTGTAGATTATCTTATGAAACTAGTTCTTACAAATAGGTTCTCTTGGTTTTGAGTATTAATCATTTACTTGGAGCTTCATGATCATGCAAGTTTCATTTGAAGTTGGCATGAATTGATTAATTGGTGCAGGAAGACCATTGGTCTTGAGTCTTGTACTTGATTTATAATAATGATTCCTTGTTTAGAATAATTGCAATGTATAATGTCAAGTGAGAGAATGTTGGGAATAGGATGTCATTTAATTGCAATCCTAAGCATATTTCATGTATCTCCTAAGTCCTTAGAAAGTGTTCCCCAACACTAGGATTAGAAAGAGATTAAAATCAAATGAAATGAACATGTAAATTGACATTTGTAATTAATTCTAAATGATAGGAACATGTGGGGACACCCAAGAAGATCTCCTACAAAATAGGAGCACATGGGGCACCCACATGGAAGGTGGAACTCACCTTGAGTTAAGTTAACTGTTTGGACAAAGATAACACTTTTGTAATGCATGTAAAGATCATAGAAATTAGGAATTGATGTTTACATGCATGGAGTTTAGTTTAGTTCAATTCAATTTAGTTTAGTTTAGTTCAATTTAGTTTAGTTCAATTCAGTTCAGTTATGGTTTAGTTATCTTCAATTGCATGTAGTTAGTTTCAATTGAATGCGAGTTGACTTTAGTGCATGACTAATGACTTGAGTTGCATGAAAAATAATAGGTGATACATTCAGTTAAGTGGGGATGATCATGCATGATATTTGCATGAATGGTGGAGAGATATGTTTCAGTTAACAGAGATTGACTTGGACCCACCTTGGGTGCCCAAGTTGGCATCTTGGAGTTAACACTTTCACATGATAAGATATTTTATAAGGCTGAGTTAAGTGGGCCCATTCTTGGGCGCCAACTTTGAGGATAAGCTTACAAGATATCTTCAAAATCAATGTTAATTTAGGACTTCAATTTGGGACACCCAAATTGATGAAGGACTTGGTTTGACATTGTTTTTCACGGCAGAACTCTTCTTGCAAAAAATAGGCATAGGTTTTGTGAGATAAGCTTTGTGCTTTGTAATTGTCAACTCTTTGGAGTTTACAAGGCTCATTATTGTCTATAAATTGCAGCAAGTTGAAGAGAGTTTGGTCAGATTTTATTGTAGGTTGTGAAGAAGAATTGTTGAAGGCAAAAGAAGCATCTCAAGCAAGGATTGATAAAGAATTATTGTAATCTTGTTCTAAGGTTAAATAATACAAGCACTATTGATTCTAGTGGTGGAGTTTTTTCCTGAAAGGGTTTCTCCATGGTATATGTTGTGTCACTTCTATCTTCTGGTCTTATTCTTCTACAATCTTCTATCTATTTCTACAAATGGTAAAATGAATCTAAACAAATCATCATCCACACAAAAATTGTAACAAAGAATACTTAATTAGATCAACAATCTCATAGTTTTACAAAGTATTAAGCTACATAATTACCTCCATTTTCAAAAGAATTCAATAGTCAATTTAGCATGACCTTTCCAAATGAATTATATAGATTCTCTTATTCTTTTTTTAGAAGAAAGAAGGTTGTTTTATAGATTTTCAAGTTTCAGATGAACAATCGAGATTCAATAATCAAAGATCATGATCAATGGTTGAGAACCGTTGAGAGGAAATAGATTGGTTGGTTAACTTCTCTAATTGATCCAATTAAGGATTTTAACTAGATACTCAGTGGGATTAGATTGGAATGATTGGTAGAATTGAAGAAGTCAGGTTGAGTTAGGAAATATATTGAGAAATCAATGGTCATGATTTACTCAATCAAGACATGTGAGGATGTATTAATTAATTAATATTGGAGATGAACGTGCAAGTTGCTTTTGACTTTAACAAATAAATATGTATTTATTTGTTGACCATGTTGAGTGATTTTGAATAATTGATTTAATTATTCAAATTTAGAGAAGGGAAAGTGGTTTAGTTAAATTATTAATGATAATAATTTAATTGATTTAGATGAATAAGGTATGCTAGTGACATAATTAAATAACTTTTGTTTATTTAATTAATCAAGATAGATAAGGTTAAATTAGAAGATGGCATCTATGAATTAATTAAATAATGTAGGCTAATTCAAATAATAGATAGAAATAGGGTTAGTTAATGAAAATGATGTGAAATGCAATTATATTAATAATGATGATGTCGATGATGGAAAAATACAATTCAGGGTGTGTGATATGCGTTAAGCCATTTTTTTATGTCTTCATAAACATATCACAAGTTCATCAAATATGCATCAAGTAGATGCTTGAAATGAAATAAAATACACAAATTTTAAAAGACCAAGAAAATAGAAGAAATTTAGAAAAATAATATTATATTACTTTCAAGATAACAATTTTATAACCCTTTTACAATGTTTTAGTTATCTTTAAATATAAATTATCTTTATAATGACTCAATTAAAACCCCTAGATTTATGTGAAAACATTGAATTTGATCAATACATTAATGGTAAACCAATTTGAAAGATCCTGAGGCTCAAAATAAATCCTATGAATTCAATTGAAACTCATTTCATTGTGGTGGAAATGATTCTCCATTGTTGGAAAATAACCTTCTTAAGATGTAATCAAAATTTACATTTGAGTGAAAACATAATTCCAAAGGCACATTAAGCTTATCCTTTGACATATATATTCTCAAGAAAGCTTCTCTCCTTCACCAACGAGATGATGTAAATTTTTTTGAGGTAACAAACTTTGTTTGACAATGTACATGTTGTTCTAGAAGGTTGTAAAATCATGTAGTATGCCTCCTCCAAATTCAAGTATAAAAGTCTTCCATTATCATCATGTAGTTGATATCTCAATTAGGATTCTTCCTTGCAATTCTAGGATCTCTTTTCTCTCAACTGATTGGAAAACCTCTTCCTCTCTTCATATTATTCAAGAATTTTTCCTTTTATATTTAGGTATAAGAGTGAATTAGGAGCATAGAGTATCATTATAGTACTATGATTAAATCATATCAGGAAGTTTCTCCAATAGGATCCTATTCTCAAGTCATCTTCCCTTCACAAAATATCCAATGGGATCCTCTTATCTCAATCACCTAGAAGACTATGGCACAAGTTTTTAGGTAACATTTGAAAATGTACATGTTATATAAAATGTTTAACTAAACGTAAATTCCCTTAACAACATTATTAAATGTGACAAATTTCAATGCCCTCAGACAAATAAATCTTGCAAGTAATGTTGAGAAAACATGTAACAATTTTGTGTGCCCACATGGTAGCTTGTTGTAACTTTGACCACATGAATACATTGTGTATCTATAACAAGATGACACTTGGAAATGGAGAAAAAAGCTCAAAATGTCTCGAATCCACCATTTCTATATACACAAAAGTAAACAACCTAACCTTCTCTCAACTAGATGTTTCCTTATGTATTTGTAGATTCAAAAGCAATAAATTCCATTCACATACTTCATTCACATTTTTTAAAAAATATTCAAGTCTTTGCATTTAGAAAACCTACTCAAATTTGGTTGTATCTTTCATTAATTCAAATTTCTATAATAATGAAAGAAAATGAAAATGGACTAGAAGAGGAAGAGGAGGATACTCTTCCATTTTTGGCCCTCAATCATGCCTCTCTTCTATGTAAATTTATGGTTTTTTTTTTTTAGGAAAAAGTGGCAAGCCACTATAATTTTATATATTAAATAGTAGATAGTACAAAATCCTAGTTCAATTGAGCATACTGGCAGGAAAGAACCAGGAAGAAAACCTCTAGCTATAGCTCGATGAAGTACAAAAGTTCTTACAAAACACCACCTGACTGACTCAATAGATCCCTTTACTTTTTAAATAGATAGGTCCCTTTTACGTTTTTAGTAGATAAAACCCTAATGTAAATTTGTGGTTGATTCAATAAAATTATATTAGAAAGTGAAGAATCTTCTCTAAAAATGGTGAAATTTTAAGAAGATTTGGAATTAGAGGCAGTTATGTCAAACGAGCTAGGAACACTTGCACCCTTTTTGGGGTGAAGTTCATCAAGATCTCAAGAAGGAATAAGAGATTATGTAGAAGAAAAAATTACCAATAATAGAAATGGAGGAGAAGAAGACGTCACCAAATTTGGATGTCCATTGGAAGAGGCTGCTCAGATTCAAGAATTTTCAAATAAATTTTTTGATAGGCTAACAAATGTTAATGATGCTTACACTCACACACAAGTGATTACATCAATGATGGGATCCATGCATAATTACCAGAGGGGTATCACTTAGCTTTAATTGTGGGTTTTTCTTCACTTTTGGGATAGATGGAACAACACTCTTAATAGGTGGAGGGAGAGATATCTAAGGCACACAATCCATGGCCTACATTATTGGTTCCTTTCCTCTTTTTGTCATAGGGAAATTAGGAGGAAAAAAAAGAATTAGTGGAGGACAAGACATGAATGGTGCATGGGAAGATTTATGTCCACTAGGTTGATTTACTTTTGTTGCTAGAGGGGTAGGTATAGGTGTGTGGAGGTGAAATCTCCTAGTCTAAAATGCAAAACAAAAAATGAATGCAAGCATGGAAATACACAAACAACACCTCAACGATTAGCCTAGTTAAACTTGAACAAAAATAAAACAAAGAGAGTGAGTTACCTTGTCCAAGTTGATTGGTTGGTTGGCCCTATTGATTTGTTCAATTGTATGATGCTTTGGATGGAAAATAACATGAAATCAGATGCAAAACAAAGAGGATGAGATGATGAATGTAATGGTGTAAGTGGTTATGTGGGTAGATGCACAATATGGATGCAAATGGAGCTCAAAGTTTGCATCAATGGTGGATGCTTGTGAATGCTTGAAGGCTTGAGTGCTTGAATGAGTGTTGATTGATTGATTGATGCAAATGAAGAAAAATCCTCTAATTTTAGGGGAAATGCCTCTAAGGAATGGAGGGATAGGATTTAGCCACCATGGACAAGATTAAAGGCTAGGGTGAGTTGAGGACTCACAAGCCCTCACATCTTTCCAAGTGTCCAGTGATGTGTCAAGGGGAAGGTGAGGTGGAGGTACTTTAAGGTACCTTGGGATTGGGGCAAGATCTCCTCATAAAGGAGGTCCATTTCCCCATGTGGGAGATGTGACACATGAGGAATTTTAAATTCCTCAAATATCCTCATGGGGAAGAGGAGAGGAATTAAAAATTCCAAAAAGGCATGGGGAAGATAAATGTGAATTTTAAATTCACATGGGGGAATAGGCTGCCTTCTCCAAAAGGAGAAATCATTTAATGTAGGTTGACTTGGGGGTATGCCATAAATGGCATAAGGATTAGGTTGACCTAATCATGCAATTAATGTTGTGCAAATAAGTGATTAGGCTGATTAATGAAAGATTAGAGCAAGTGGAGAAATATGGAGGATGTGACATTAATCCTGATTAACGGTGTGCACATCCTAATCATGGATTGATTAAATTAATCCATATTAGAGGGGGATTATGGAGGATGGGACAAGGAGAGAGAAAATTTGAATTAAAAAATTGATTTAAATTCAAAAGGCCAAATGACTAAATTAAATAAAAAAAAGCATTTATTTAATTCAGAGAAGAAAGGGGACAAGATAAAGTATTTGGTATTAAATTTAAGTACTTAGAGCACAGGAAAAGAGGAGAAATATTGAAATCAAATAGAATTGTTTAGGTATATAGATGAGGTCTGGGATAGATGAATAGAGGATGGAATTTGACCATATATAGAGGGTGAGGTCAAATTGATTATTTCCCTCTTGAAATATTGGTATGTAGTGTTTTGAAAGAAAATAAAATGCTGTGTGATAGGACTAGAAAGTGATACTTAGATGTGAAGAAAGAATTGTAAGTTGTCCAAATGTGGAAAATGAAGGGAGATGGCCCAGTCTCATAAGGAAGTGGACATGATGGAGGAACAGAGGAAAATGACGAGGTATGCCCCCTCAAGAGGGTAGATGGGGAAGAAAAAAGGACCCCGGATGACATCTTGATATGAAGAAACAAAGGGTACCACATGATAGAGTGTGAAAAACCATGAAAGAATGACTTTTGAGCGAAGGAAAATGGACAAAATGGGGTTACAAATGGTGGCACAGGAGGAAATTATTTATTAAAATAAAAGGTTAAATAAAGGGTAAAAATACCCAAAACTTAAAAAGTGGAAAGAGAGGGAAATAAGATATATAGTAATTTTAGAAATTACTATTCATCATTTCCACATTTGGTAGTTGACTCAACAAGAGAGAGAGGAAGAGGGTGGTGAGGATGGCTGACGAGTACGACAGCGAGGACAAGGGTTTCATAGATGACACAATCATCCATCAGGGCAACAAGGTGTGCCTATTCTACCATGAGCGTGTGCTACCTTGACAGGTTAGCTCTAAAACCCTTGTGAATTTTTTCTTAAGATTTGTAATTTTTATGCATTTTAAATTTGGGGTTGGGATAGATTAGGAAAATGAAAATTTGGGTTGATGGCGACTGGGCGATTTCACCCATCCATCAAGCAAAATC